>PVIH01005618.1:0-121608 GCA_004025045.1 Sigmodon hispidus
ACAACAGCTCCCACCCAATAGACAATCTCCATGTGTTAAAGGGTAGCAAGGTTCAATCAAGGATGCCTCTCTGAGTGACTCACCTGCAGTTCTGAATCCACCTTCTCTTCTGTCTCCAAGAAGGGGTCTCCCGTCGGTGCGAAGGTGTTTTGATTCCCGGGTTTCAAGCACCAGTTGTCCCGCGCCCTGTCTTCGCCTGTGAAGAAGAACGCAGTACGCAGTTTGGATCCTTCTGCAGCAAGTTTATTCTTTACCAAATGGGAAGAAGACCCCGACCCCTTGCCAGGAGCCGGCTTTTATACTGCCAAGCCCTAGCCTCTTACGTCTCCCCTTCTGATTGGTTGCGAACTCTCACCTGAGATGACGCAGGGTCAGAGGGCTTGGCTCACAGAGTGGAAACTTACCGGGGGACATGCGCAGAAGCGTTGTTTATCGCCTCGGCCGCGCCTTGGTACCGGAAACCGGCACCGTCTTGCCTGCTTGACCGGGCTCCCGGCTCCCTACATATATTTATAGGAAAAAATACAGGTGTGGTAATATATTGTATATTTAATAAGAATAACCTCAGAGGACAGAGCCTCACCACTCTCATCTACCCAGTTCCTCAGGCTGAAAATGGTAGATCCTAAATATCGCACAAATTCTATTTAGTATTATTAATAAAAACCTGGAGCCAGACATTGGGGAAAAGCTGAAATATTAGAGAGACAGAAGAAGAAGGCACATTTCTCAGCCAGCCAGCTCCTCAGGCTGAAAAGGATAGGTCCTGTCTCTACAAATCCTCAGACTCAATGCCTCTGAGTCCTGGGGTGGGGGTGAGGGGAGTGGACAGGCACACAGGTCAAAGGGGAAGTCTTGCCTCATCTCGCCTTATCTTTCTTTTTCTGCCCAGCTATCTCAATTCTTGGTTCAACTTTCCTAGTGCTAGGAATAAAGGCTCTGTTTGGCCTTGAACTCACAGAGATCCAGTGGTGATCCAGCATGGGTCACCACTCCCTGACCTTCATGGCTTGTCTCTGTGGGTAGCTCTGTCCTCTGTTATTTCAGACTATTTTTATTAAATATATAACATATCACCACATACAGGGTATGTTATCTTTGCATTGCTGTGACAAAATACCC
The DNA here is from genome assembly GCA_004025045.1 of Sigmodon hispidus. Classification (NCBI taxonomy): domain Eukaryota; kingdom Metazoa; phylum Chordata; class Mammalia; order Rodentia; family Cricetidae; genus Sigmodon; species Sigmodon hispidus. Next base: position 1,123 of record PVIH01005618.1, read on the forward strand.
AACAAATGCAAGATAGGAAAGCTGCATTGCTCACAGTTTTGGAGGGTTTAATACATCACACTTAGGAAGGCATGACAGAATTTCTTATGTCACAGCAAGCCAGAAGCAGAGAAAAGGAAATGTTGGCATGTCTCTGGGCTTTTTCATTTTCCTCTTTTATTCCCTCTTGGCCCCTAGACCAGAGGATAGTGCTTTCAAATCCAGAATAGATGTCTTAGTTATGGTTTTATTGCCCCTGTGATGAGACACCATAACCACAACAACTCTTATAAAGGAACACATTTAATTGAATTTGTGGCTTACAATTCAGAGGTTTAGTCCATTACTGCCATGGCAGGAAGCATGGTGACATGCAGGCAGACATGGTAGTAGAGAGGTAGCTGAGCGGTCTATATCCAGATTGCCAGGAATCAGGAAGAGAACGAGCTACTGGGTCTAGCTTGAGCATTTGAAGCCTCAAAGCCCCTAGTAATACACTTCTTTCAATAAGACCAGGCCTTCTCCAACACGACCACACCCCCTAATAGTGCCACTCTGCAAAAGCCCACAGGGGCCATTGTCATTGGAACCACTATAGTAGGTCTGCCCCACAGGCAAGCCTCCCTCCTTCACACACATAGCCAGACAAGTTGGCAATGAATATGAACCATCACACGTTTCCAGGCATTTCCCAGGGGTTGTGGACCATACAGAACTCAGATAAGTAGGGTACTGCAATTGATTGGTACTGTGTCTCTGTCAGATCTGGTCTCTCTTTCTTCCTCTGTGTTTCCCACCATAATTCACTGATGAATTCAGAGACATTTTTATGTTACTAATGCACAATCTATAGCTAGTTCCTTTCAGACAACAGTATGTGGCTGACAAAGGAAAAAGGCTAGAACTATTGGATGTTGTACCAGTAGTTTACACCAAGCTGTTTCTAACCACCTAGTTATCTACCCATTTACCTTTTTTCTTCTTAAGATTTTTTCAGCTACAATTATTAATTTCCATTTGGTTATTAATAAAGCTTTTTCATGAAAATTATTAAATATATGGAATATTTTTCCTTGTTTTTTTTCTGTTTATGTGGAAATATTTTAATCCTAACATGGCTCATTAGTGATGTACTATCTGCAACATTATTGTGGCTTTAAAAATGTGAGAAAATGTTTACAATATACAATCAGCAAAAGATTAAAATCTCTCAAATATATAAACCCCTTTAAAACAAATAGAATAAGCGAAATGGTTAGAAATTATGTAGAAAGGGGACCTTCCTTCATGCTGCAATGAGCATGCTCTTCCAGTACTCACAGACTTGCTTTAATGAATATTTTAGCAGAGTTGAAACGATGATTTTTTTTCAAAGTCAGATATGTTCTGGGTTGGGGGAGAGTGTTTTGGATTATTTGATAAAGAAGTTCTGAAGTCAGATTTTTTTCACTAGAAGCAAACAGGAACTCTAGCTTGAAGAATGGAGGAGGCTACTTCTTCGATAAACAACATGTTTCCTCTCAGCACCACATCTTTCTCTTGGAGTCTATAATTAGTACTAACCTAAAAAATGCTGCCAGGCTTCTTTTCCTCAGGTTTCTTTACAGTTCACTTAGAGATGGAATCTGAAAAGATGAGTCTCAGCTAGGATGTAGGTCAGTGGCATGCTCAAGGCTTGGCTGTGATCCCCAGCACCGTGTGAAGCAAGCATGCCTGTAACTCCAGCACTGGGGAGGTGAAGGCAAGATCAGGAGTTCAAGGCCATCCCCAGCTGCTGAATGAATTGGAAGCCAGCCTGAGATAGAGATCCTGTCTCAACAAAGTTGAGTCTCTACCTTGTTTAAGAAATTGTGTTGACAGGCAGTGGTGTGGCGCACACCTTTAATCTCAGCACTCAGGAGGCAGAGGCAGTCAGATCTCTGTGAGTTTGAGGCCAGCCTGGTTTACATAGTGAGTTCCAGGACAGCCAGGGCTACACAGAGAAACCTTGTCTTGAAAAAAAAAAAAACCCACAAAAAAATAAAAACAAAACCCTTCAAAATATTGTTCTGGTATGACTGGAGATTTAGTGTGATCAAGAAGTAGCACCTTACATAGTCTTCCCTGGAGGGGAAAAGAGGCATTACTTATGATAAATTATTGAATAGTTAGTTAAAAGCTTTGAAACCTAATCTGTGTGCATTGTCACTAGTCAGTCTGGCCCACTGGAGACATGGAGAACGTTCTTTGTTCCCAACCCTCCTGACCACATTCTATTTCCCTACCTCCTCAGTTCACCCCATCTTCTGCCTCTCCTCACCCCTGACTCTTTGACCTCTAGAACTACGTCTCTACCAGCAAACTGACCTTCATTCGCAGACACACCCTCCTGATGAATAATGTGGTTTGTTGAAGGTCAGACCTAGCTCCCTCCTTTCCCTATAGCCCATATCAAGTGCAGCCAGCCAAGTCTGTGGGTGTGATCTACATGCTGACAGCCCCCAGATTTCCATCTCCATCCCTAGAGCCCAAGACCTATATACACAATTGGCTACTTTGCATTTTCCATATCAGATCTTAACATTATCTCAAATTCAATTTGCTCCAGACTAACGGTGTGAGTTCCAGTTGGTCCATCTTAAAAGAAAGAAAGAAAATATGACATCCATAGCCCACCCAGAAGTAAAACCAGAGACACTGGAGTTGTCATCATTGATCTCCTGGGCCCCCACTGGAGGTCTAAGTAAACTGAGGAGCAGATGAATTATCAGGAAAATAGGTAATGCTGTTTGACTAGGAAATCCCCCTCCCGCCATAGACCCATGTGTTTGAATACTTGACCTATAGGGAGTGCCATTATAAGAAGTGTGGCCTTGTGGGAGTAGCTTGTTGAAGGAATTGTGTCACTATGAGGGCCTGCTTTGAGGTCTTGTGCTCAGGCCACACCCACTGCAGTACACAGCTGCTTTTGCTGCCTGCAGATCCAGATGTGGAACTCTCAGCTCCTCTCCAGCACCGTGTCTGCCTGCATGTCACCATGCTTCCTGCCATGAAGATAATAGATGAAATCTCTAAAACTGTAATTGAGCCTCCATTAAATGTTTTCCTTTATAAGACTTGTCCTGGTCACAGTGTCTCTTCACGGCAATAGAAACCCTAACAATAGGGATCAATATGTCAGACTTGCTACTGATGAAATCCAGGTCAAAGAATGTGAATGAGATGTATAGGGAATATCAGTGTCCAGACTTTGAACGTCAGCTTTTGAAGGATTCACCTGTCCAGGGTGGGGATGCAGCTCAGTGGGTAGAGTGCTTACTCAGCAGGCACAAAGCCCCCAAAGCTCTCTCCTTTCTAAGCACAGGCCACTCTTTAAAGACTTGGCCCTTCAACAACAGGGTATCCAAGAAGAGTCTGGGTGAGAGCATGGCCCTCACTGCTGTAGCAAAAACCAGAGGCCGCACACTAGACCAATGACACTTTACAACGAACACCTGCGAGGAAAGATCTATGAACAAAGGGGTTTACTGCATGACTTTCTGGGTCATACTGCGGCTTCCATGAGGAGATTATATATTTGTCTTTTCTTCTCTTAAATTTTGAGGATTTCAGAGGGGGGAGTATTCAGGGGCAGAGGGCAGATGTGAAGGGATGGGGTGGGGAAATAAATGGGATCAGGATTAATGATGTGAAAGACACATTGAATAAATAAAAAAGAAAGTTAAAAAAAAAAAAAAAAAACCAAACTTGGCTCTTTGTAGCCCAAGAATATCCTCTTTGTAGACAGGCTATTCTAAAGAGAAGGCAGAAAGGTTAAGCCTTCCAACTCCAGACCGCTCCCAAGCTCATCAGCCATGTGGGAGGAGGTAGGGGTGAGGAGCAAAGCTAGGAGCACTGGTTTGCTTTTTGAGACATTATCTCCCTCTGCATCCTTGGCTAGCCTGGGACTCAGTTTGTAACTCAGGCTAGCCTTCAACTCATAGAAATAATTCTGCCTCTGCCTCAAGTACAGGATTACAGGCATGTGATACCATGTCTGGAAAAGCTAGGGAAATGTCAAGAAAATTCCCCTTTAGGGAAACAAGAAAAGAATCCCCGCCCCCCCAAAAGAAATAGAGTGAGTGCCCGATCAAAGAATGTTGATTTTACGTCCAAAAACCTCTTGGACAACATTGCCTTTGCCTTGTCTCTATACCACCTCCCTGGAACATGCTAACATCACCTCCCACGCATACCTCTCACTCACCTTCTATTTCAGCAGCTGGAAACACCCGTTCTCACCACCTTTCAGTCACCTGCCCACATACCATCCATGGGGTGTTTTCAGGCTGCAACGCTGATGATGTGTTTTCTATCTTTCTCCCTCCTGGTTAGCCATGGCTTTTGGCACACAGACCCAGATTCTTTGTAAAGTCCAGCCATGTCTGCTTCTGCAAGCCTCATTTAGTAGCTGCCCTTTGTTCTTGACCACACTAAAATCTCTTCTGTCAAAGGGCCTATGATGTGTGTCTTGACAGGAACTCATTTCCTACTTCCAACTCTCGAGAGAGGGTCTGGTGTAGCTCAGGATGTCCTTTAACTCATTATATAACTAAAAATGACCTTAAATTCCTGTTTCTCCACCTGCCACCTCCTCCTAAATGCTGGGATTGCAAATATACAACCTCACACTCAGTTTGTATGTGCTGGGGATCTAACCAGGGTCAATCTAAGCGTCAGGTCACAGCCCGAGCCTGCACAAATTTTACTATTGTTCCTTTGATTTCTCTAAACAAGGTCTCACTATGTGGCTCTAATTTCTATACTGAAACTCAGTATGAAGACCAGACTGAGCCCAAATCACAGCCATCTCCCTACCTCTGCTTCCTGAGATGGGATTAAAGGTGTCTACCACCTCGCCCAGCTTGCAATTCTTAATGTTAATTCCTATTCAATCTCCAGGTCTAGACCAGTGGTCATTCTCCTTGGGGATGGCTTTCCTGTGTTGCACAAGCCTTTCAAAACACCAAGTGCTTCCATTTCACGGTAGTGTTCATCAATGAAGTTCACACTTTAAAATTTAAGGAATGTACTTATTTATGTGTGTGTGCACATGTAGAGCTGAGAGGGCAGCTTGCAGGGGTCCGCTGTCTCCTTCCACAAAATCCCAGCGCCAGGTCTTAGGCTGTCAGGCTTGCAGCTGGTACCTTTACCTACCAGCTTCTGTCTCTCTATTAGGCTCTGAGCTGTGTGAGCCAAAGCAGTTGTCCTTTGCCCCTGACAGAAGACACGTCTGTTTCCAGTCACACCTGGCCGCAGGTGCCTGGTCTGTGATACCGAAATACCAGGGACTGGTCAAGGAGTTGTTACTAGACCGAGGAGTGTTGAAGATTAGACAGAGGCAATGGCCTTTAAAGGAGAAATCTAGATTAGAAGTATTAGGTTAAGATGTGAGGAAAGCATTCTCCACAGAAGGAACACCAAACGTACGGGAAACTTAGAGAAGAGTCCTACAGTGTGTGCCTCAGGGAGCGAAGCAACTGTTGGCACCGGGAGAGTTCCCTGAGGAGTCTGGAAGGAGAGTGATGGACTTGGTTCCCTAGAGAGTTTGGAGTTTCTCTTAAGGGCAATAGTGCGAAAGCCTTTGAGGTTTTTGCTTGTTTTCTTTGTTTTTAATGTAGCATTGGATATCACTTCGATTATGTTAGATAAGCTTTCTACCATTAATATACTCCCAGTACTCTTTGGTGGGTTTTAAAAAAGGCATTGACATGGTCAGGCTGACATTTCATGGCTGCTAGGAGAGGATGTTGAAACGTACAAAGGCGATGCGGTGGTCCAGGTAGAGCCTGATGTTGGCAACACAAAGGAATGGACTTTGGCTGTCCATAGATGCAGAGATACAAGGAAAAGTTCTGATGATTGGTGAAATGAAATCATTGAAAGAATGGGACAGATCAGCACTTGGGTGGATGGTGGTGACTCTATTGAGACTGTGCGCACTTTCAGGGCTAGTCAAAAGGGAAATGTGAGGTTTAAAAATCCTAACTTTGAGGTATTCATTAAGACAATCAAAGAGAAATCTACCCCCTAAGCAACCGGAAATATGAGCCAACTAAAAATAGAGATAATTCACACAGAAGATTTGCCAAGCAGACAAAATTTTGGAATTATATAAATGGCTCTTGTCACTCCCAGAAAACTACAGGCATTGAATGAAAGCCTAACTGAGGGCAAGAGGGGAAGGAAAGAAAGCCTTTGAGGTGGTCCTGAGGATTCCCCCATATACTGATAGATAAGAACCCTAGGCAGGACACTAAGAAGAACTTACTGCACAGAATACAAGAAAAACAGGACAGTGTGGTGCCATACAAGAGTTCGGGAGGTAGGTCATGCATTCAAGAGGCTGCATCCTCTTTGGTGGGCATCAGATCCCCTGGAATGGAGTTATAGATTGTTGTTAGCTGCCATGTGGGTGCTGGAAACTGAACCTGAGTCCTCTGGAAGAGAAGGTAGTGCTTCAACCATTCCACCATATATATATAGACTAGCCAGTGAGCCCTGGAGACTGACTGTCTCCACTTGCCAGCACTGGAGTCTGGTGTATGCTGCTGCTATACTGACTTTTCCATAAGAGCTGAGGTTCGAACTCGGGCCCTCATGTTCTAGCTGCAAACACTATCTATCTCTCTATTCCCTGAAAGAAGTAGTCTTCCTCCTCTTTCTTTTCTTACTTTATGTTTATGGATGTTCTGCCCACAGGTATATCCATATACCACGTGTGTACATTTCCTGAGGAGCCGGAAGAGGGCGTGGATCTTCGAGAACTAGAGTTAGAGTTGGTTGTCAGCCTCCATGTGGGTGCTGGGAAGTGAACCCTTGACCTCTATCAGGAACTGCTGCGCCATCTCTCCAGCCTCTGATATAAACCTTTAAAACAGAAACAAAAACTTAGGGGCGAATTATTCCCGTGGACGATGAAACTGAAACGAACAGCAAAGTCACTCTTCCAAAGAAAGACATACAGTAAACCTTAGGGAAGTGATTGGCAGACAGGCCTGCATGATCCTGAAGCCCAGACTCCCAACCACCATCTCTCCCCAAAGAAATAAATGCTCACACTTTTCCAGACATCTGTGGAGACTTTAAAAAAAAAAAAAAATTGGCAGCTTTCCCAACTTATCTCAAATTATAGCACTCATAGCTGCAGCCTGCGCTCATTCCAAGAATGCTTTGTTCGGAGCCTAGCAAGGGGCCCGCCCCTCCTGAGCTGCCTGCCCACCTTCCCCTTCTCCCCTTTACCTCAGCCCGCTTGCCCCCCCCCCCGACAGATTCTGCCTCCTTAATTGGAAGTCACCATAGAGGTTTATCAACACTAGTGTGGTGCACACCATCAGCAATCCCGATTTTAGGTTCCATCAGGGACAGTGTGGATCCTACTTTAGAATTCTGCTCAGGGTGCTAAACGGGACGGTTCTCAGAAGGCTGAGTTAGTAACCAGATCCATACCAAAAACCTAGAGCAGAGAAACTCGGTTTCCACTGAAGGTTGGCCTGAAATAACTGGTAGGCCAGTCCTTCAAGCATCAATCCAGCTTAGGGTGAAGATATGGAGCCACATATCCCGGAGAAGGGGTTGGGGTGGGGCGACAATCTTCACGGATCACCACAGATAAATCACAAAACAAAAGTCTTGAGGAATTTAGTCGTTTCTGTAAGTTTGTATTCTATGATCTAAACAGATAACCACTGAGAACACACTTTGAATATGACAAACATTTCCTTTTTCAGTAGTTGGGGTGGAGTTTAGGTCTGTAGTTTTAGCTACTCAGGAGGCAGAGGAAGAGCCTGGTCTACAAGGTGAGGCTGCCCTCCCTCTTCCTCGGTCCCCTTCTCTCCTCCTTCAATGATAGGGATGAACCCCAGGGTCTCAAGCATGCAGTGCAAGCTCTCTTGACACTGAGCTCCAGTCCTAGATCTCACCTCTAAGAAAATTAAGTTAACGTTACAAATGGCTGGAGGAAAGCCTGAATCCCAGCATGCATTTCTTCACATTCAAAGGGCAGATTCACGCATAGCTCCTTGATTATTTTCTGTCACTGTTTCAGCTATTTCTCCTGGCTGCAGCTCTACCTGCCAGCTAGGCAGTGCTGTTTGGGTTAGATTTCCACACTTAAACTTAGTTCTGGATGGTAAGCAGCCTGGAAGTCCTGGCCGGAAGACTTTGAGTGACAAAATAGAGAATCTGCGCACTGGGCCGCCTGAGGCAGCAATCTGATACACGGCTACTTTCACTATTGAACAATGACCAGCATTACCCCCTAGAGAGAGTGACGCTTTATCTCATCCCCTCGGGGAGGTTGAATCACCTTTCCCAAGGGTTGCCTAAGATCGTCAGAAAACACAGTTATTTACATTATGATTCATAACAGTAGCAAAATTACAGTCACGAAGTAGCAATGAAAACAGGTTTATTGTTGGAGATCAGCACAACATGAGGAACTGTACCAAAGGGTCACAGCGTTAGGAAGGCTGAGAATCTCTGCTCTATCTCTTCTTAGACCTGTGGCTAACTCTGCTACTGCCTTTCTCCTTCCTAGTAAAATCTGCCCCCACAAGAGTTCCTGTGGAAGCTGTCACAAGTTTTAAGCAAATCTATGTTGCTTTTCTTGGTTTCTTACAGCATTCTTCTCCTATTAGTCAGATTGGCTATTGCTGCTCATTTCCAAAGCCAACTGCCAAACTCATCAATTTCTGTTCCCAATCCTCGGGGGCATGCTTTATTTTTCTCCTTACTAAAAGAATTATCCCTTATAAGTTTGTGCATATTTCTAATGTTTTTGGCTAACAACTGAAGAAGAAAGAATATTGTTTCTAGAATTTTCTTTCAGAATGAGCTGGGGTAGGAGGAGACTAAGCAATGGCTATCTCCCTTTTGTAAGATTCTAACAACAAACCAATGTTTGATTTCACCAGTGTTCCCCTTTAGGGAACCAGTGAGTGTGTCAGGCTTACTTATTGGGCATGGGTGAGGGGATATGACAGGAGGGCAGGGCTATCCCAGCTGTGCTGGGAAGTCCTCACCCAGCATGGATGATGGCTTCCCCACAAGAACAGAACACCCTTAGCCTCTCCTCCCTAGCCCATACATTCTAGCCCTTCCCTCACAACCCTGCCTGCCACCCTGCACTTAGCACAGAATGACTTACAACAGGCTAGATACTCAGGTGAGGGTCCTATGACCCTCCCTGGCCCTTCTTCTATGAGTGCACAGTCAAGCCCAGCTGTGGCAATCACCTACAAGCAGGCACAGCTTGACAGGTTGACCCACTGGAGGGCAGGCCTATCCAACAGATATAAACATACATTTTTTTTTAAATGATTGTTTCTAATCAACTTCTGGTGTATCTTGGTAGGCAGTATATTGGCAGCCAACTAGATGACCACAAGACATTTAGAGTCCCACCCAGAATCATCATCTCTTGTGGGATTTCCTACTGTGTTCCAAACACACTTGTATTTGTTCTCTGTCTTCACCACTGGGATTGAACCCAGAAACTTCAGTAGGCTGAGTACATAAAGCAACTCTCTCCAGCCCCTGATGGCCCTCTTTTGAGAGGATAAAGGGACAATTTAACCTGTTACTTCCATTTGATGCATAATAATGAATTGTGTAGTGTGCAAAGATTTCTAATGAGCTGTTATCCAAACTGTGGGTGAGATTAAAATTTAGCATTTAAAAAATTATTTACATATATGTTTTTCTGAGTGTGAGTTTATAACGTGTGAGTATAGTACCTACAGAAGACAGAAGATGGGTTTGGATCCTGGTACTGGAGGTACAAGTGGTTATGAATCGTTTGACCTGGGTGCTGACAATTGAACTCTGGTTCTCTGCAAGAACAGTGTGAGCTCCTACACTGAGCTTCTCTCTGGCTTGAACCTCCATCTTTAACCAAAGGTTAGGAAAGTAGCACAGGTGGTAGAATGCTCGTCTACCATGCACAGAGCCCTGGATTCTACCCTCAGTACACCCAAACCAGGCATGCCAGCTTGAGAGTTCAAGGCCAGCCTGAGCAACATGAAAGTCTGTCTTAAACTTTTTTTTCTAAAAACAAACAAAAACAAAATCCTTAAGCTTTGTGAAATCCACTTTTCAGTTTTGACAATTTCACATTTGTACACCTTGCATATTGACGGCTCTCGCTTCTCATGTCAACCCTCTCCCGCTCCAAAACTGTCCAGCACAGTCATGTTTATTTGTTTCATTCTGTGACACCCCCCCCTGCCATCCCCAAGATTAGCCAGGACCATTGTGTGATTGTGGGCTCATCAGCGGGCACAGAACTAAAGATATTGATCCTTCCTCTTCTAGAATCTGTTGATTGATAATAGTTCAGCAGTAAAAGGGTAGGACTCTGTGTTCCCTTTCCTCTGTCTTGACTGTCTTGTGTGGGTGCAGGGCAGATAACTACAGCTGATGTGAGTTAATGATTTCAGTACTTGTTTGGAATTTACACAACAGTATTCCAAGCCCTCCAGCCTGCCTTCTGCCATGTTCTCTGAATGTTAGAGGGGCTGGTATAAGTGGCTTGTCTGGGGCCTCCAGCCACTACTTATTTTCTGTATCGTAGGCAGCCATGAGTCTCTGCATTCACAACTGTTACCATAAGAAGGAGCCTCTCTAACTGAGGCTGGGAGCTGCGTTTGTCTGTGGGTCTAAGTCTGGTATTTAGAAGACTGTTTGCTGCTGCACAGGTTTACTCCAACCACTTCCTCAATCTCACAATAATATGACTTTGTACTTTCTGAAACTGAATTTCTGGAGCCCATTTTAAATTTTTTTTAAAAAATTTATTCTTCATGTTTTTCACATCATGCGTCCGGATCCCATTCATTTCCTGTCCCTGCATACCTCCTTCGGCCCTTGCAGCGCCACCCCCCCCCCAGATAAAATTTAAGAGAAGAAAGAAAAAAGAAAAGAATAAACAAGGGAGAGATCTCATTATGAAAGCTGCAGTGCGACATAGTGAGTCACGAAATAGCCCTTTCCTCCATATATCTTTACTTATCTTTACTTATAAAAGAATAGTTGGTCTGGTTTGAGGTGTCTGGTTTCTGCTCCATTATTGATGCTGGAAACATCTCTTGGTTGTCTTGCTGTTTGTTGCCCTGTATTATGAAAATCCTGCAGCTTTGGGTCTGCAGGATTGACTCCTTCATGTGCTCCAGCAGATCACAGATGAGGCGGATATTGGGGTGAGCCAACCCACAAGCCTGGCTCTGGGCCTGGGTAGTTGTAGGGTTGGCCAACCCACCCAATTTTCCCTTGTCCTTATCACCATTGTGAGCTCTCCTGCTTTGCCTTGGCATGTTCACCCTTTGCAGCTAGAGCAAGGGGCAGGGCCAGTTCTCCTGTTTTCATATCCTCAGGGTTGGTTCTTCCACACCTACACCTTTAGGGCCAGCTCTACTGTGTTGCTCAGGCCTGGGGTAGGGGCTACTCTCCCAAGTGCTGCAGCAGATGAGGGGTAGAGCCAGCTCTTGCTCTTATGATATCAGAGCCAGCTCTCTTATCTGCCTCAGGTGTTGATGGGGGTGGCATCTCTCTCTTGACATGTCAAATGACAGGTAAGGAATAGGGACAGCTCTTCCGTGCTCACATATTTAAGCTGACTTGCCCACACCTTCACCAACAGGATTGTCTCTATTGTGCTGTCTAGGTGAGGTGCAGGGCCTGTTCTCCCAAATGTTGGAGGTGGTGGAGAGCAGAGGCAGCTCTCCTGTCCTTCTGACCTCAGGGCCAGCTCTCTCACTTGTCTCAGGTGTTTGGGGGGGCATCTCTCCCCCATCTACACTGCCACATGACAGATGAGTAATGGGGGCAGCTCTCACATGCTCACAACTTTGGGCATTCACAGAGTACAGTTTTGCCAGGATTGACTCTGTTGTGCTACCCTGAGGATCCCATTTTTTAAGCATGGTAACACTTAATAAGTAAGTGTAATGAAACCATAGAATGTTATGTGAGTGTGAGGCAAAGAAAAAGCCTCTCTGAGGAAAGGATATTTGGTTGAAAATGTGGGCCCTAATGCCTCATAGGCAAATACTTATAAAATAGTACATGAAAATAAGTGCTCAGACTATGAGTCTCAGTACTGCTTGAGAACATGTATACTTCAGGTCATGAGCTGGGCATGTGCAGGTTCCTGGTGTACTATGTAGGAGAGTAGGAGAACCAGCAGTAGGCTCACAGTAGCCACTGCATAGAACCTGCCAAACTGGGGGGTGAGGGATGAAGTAACTAACAGGACCTATTTCTGTCGTGACTCAAGAAATTCAAAGGGATTTTAAGTGTCTGAAGTTAAAAAAATGGAGAATAAGGAAGCCAGGCACAGCCATGCACACCTTTAATCCCAGCACCTGGTAGGCAGAGGCACATGGATCTCTGAGTTCAAGGCCAGCCTTGTCTACAGAGTGAGTGTCAGGACAGCCAGAGCTATCCAGAGAAACTGTCTCCAAACAAAGCAATGGAAGCTAGACTCAGGAGCACACACCTTTAATCCCAGGATTTAGGAGGTAGAGGCAGAAGAATTATTGTAATTTTTAGGCCATCCAGGGTTACATTGTAAGACCCTATCTTAAAACAAAACAAAGCAAACAAACAAAACCAGGCATGGTAGACCATGTTCTTGGGAGAAGAAAGTGGGATGACCCAGCAATTTTAACACTGAGTATGCAATTCCCCACTAAAACATCAATCCCTCACAAGAACTAGAAAAATGTCCTAACATTTATATGGGACCACAGAAAATTTCCAGTACATATTGGTTATATAGCCAAAGGAAATTGTGTTAGGTTCCTATTGTTGTGGCAATGCCTAAGGAAACCATCTAAAGAAGGGAAGGAAGGACAGGCTACTGGTGATGTCCTACTGATTGCCTTACCCACTGCCCTTTTACAGCATATTCAATAAACTGTTCATAATAAACAGATCAACAGCAAAGACTTACAAAGGGAAGAAAGGAAGAAAGATTTACTTTGGTTGATGGCTTCCAAGTTTTCAGTCCATCATCTTGGCTCAGCTGCCAAAATGTCACAGCAAAAGTAGTAATCCTGCAGTCAGAAGTTTCTAGCTCTCGCATCTGGACACACAGTCCCAAGTAATCACACAAAGTCTCATTTCAATTACATGCTGTTTGGCCTATGGCTCCAGCATACTACTTGCTAACTCTTACTCTTAAACTAACCCATGATTAGCAAAGTGGCTTAGTACCTTTTCTCAGAGCATTTTTGTCTTCTTTCCTCTGCATCTGCCTGACTCTTCCTCCTCCCAGAGTTTTCTTAGTCTCATAGCCCCACCCATACTTCCTGTCTGCCTTCTAGCCAATCAGCATTTTATTAAATCAGTAGGAGGGACAATTATTTACAATGTACAATAACATAATCCCATAGCAGTCATCTCATGGTACCCCAAAGGTACTTGACATCCCAAGATAGTATTTATGACCATTCCACTAAAAACCTGTTTCTTTTTAAAAGGCCTCATATCCTAAATTTTCCATGACCTCTCAGATCTGAACTGTGACAAAAAGAACTCAAAATATTAAAGAGATATCTGTAACCCCATATTCCAGTCAGGCTTAGAAAGACATGTATTACACATTCTTAGTGATACAAAAAATGTAAATGAGTTGATGTCACAAAATGGTGGTCAAGGTGGTTCTCTGATATGGAGAAGTGAAGGAGGAAGCCATGAGGAAAAGGTGATGAACAGACAACTTAGTAGTAAGAAGCTCTGATGTGCTGCTACACAGCAAGATGGTAATATGTGGTAATATGATATGTGTCTCAAAAAGCTGTAAGAAAAAATGTTGTTTTCACTGTAAAGAAATGATAAATGCTTAAGGATATAGATATGGAATTTACCTATTAATGGACATGTCTGTATATGTCTCTGTGTAGCAGTATTTGTACAGCGCTATGCTGGTGCCCATGTAGAGACCTGAAGAAGGTGTCAGGTATGCCTCTTAGTCACTCTCTGCTTAGTCCTTTGAGTCAGGGTCTTTTCCTAAACCTAAGATTTTTTCACAGCCAGGATAGCAAGTCCCAGCAATTCTTCTGGAGTCATAGGAGATTAAAAGCATGTGTTAGATGTCCAGCTTATACTGGTATCTCAACTCTGGTCCTCATGATTGCTTAGCAATTGCTCTTAACTGCAAAGCCATCTCACTAGCCCTGAGTTGATTACTTTCATTTAAGCATTACTTGATGCATTCATATACCAAAACATCACATGAAATTCCAATAATATGTATAGTTTTTAAGGTTTTCACATGTCACTCAAAAATAAAATTAAAGGGTGGGATGTAACTTGGTGATGAAACACTTGTCTAGTATGCATGAGGTCCTGAGCAGTGAAAAAGAGAAAAGAGAAAGAAGAGGAGAGGAGATAGATAGGTAGATAGATGGATGGATGGATAGATAGATAGATTGATAGAAAGATAGATAGATAGATAGATAGATAGATAGATAGATAGATAGAGTATTGAGCCCACCAAGAATACAGAGTGCTCCCAGCACCCACCCCACATGGGTGCTTGCATCAGTTGGCAATCAAACTGCTTTCTCTAGCAATCTAGATGGTTCAAAGCCCATGATTTGAGAAGCAGACAGGCTGCCCTCAGCACATTTCACCAATGATACCTGAGATGGAGGAGTTGGCTGGTATAATCATTCAGTCTGGTTATGCTACCATCAGACAGAAAACAGAAAGATACATGAGAGAAGTGAGAAATGTTTTTAAATGGACAAGGCAGGAGTTTAGCCCTGTTAGCCTCTTTTCCCTGGAGACAGGTTGTCTACATCACCTTTGCGTGTTGTTGGGATGTAGGTTTGTGATTGGATCCTCCTGGGTAGCTTGTAAAGGACAGTGATTTGCCTCTTTTACTCACCACACTTTTGAGTATCATCTCCTTTCTCCTTTCTATGAGGTCATGCCCAGGCACACTGTTTCTGACCCTCTGAAGCCTCAAGTCCCCAGATGAAACCTGACCTGCCTGCCTGGACTTCACAGTCTGTTCATCCTTGGCCCCCATCATTTCTTATTCCTCCAGTCTTGCCTCCAGCTTGATGTAGGGAAAGAGTGATTTTATCTCACACTGTCTGTATCTCACCACTTAAAGTTATCTCTATGGATATTTATAAGGAGTCTTGAAGTTAAAATGCCTTAAAAAAAAATGACCTGTTGTGTCAGAATCCGCCACTTGAGCCTATATCATGAAACTCTAGGAAAGGTTCTTAATGAATGAGTCTTGGTTTATTAATTTGTCAGGTGGAAGACTTATTTCTTAGGCAAAGAATAAAATGTCCTGGGATTGAGGATATAGCTCAGTTAGTAGATTGCTGCTGTCCTGGCATTCATGAAATCCTGGATGGGATCTTCAGCACTGTAGTGGTATGGTGGTGTGGGCCTCTAATCTCAGAACTCCACAGGATGAGTTTAAGGTCACCCTCTGCTACACAGTAAGGAATTCATGAGATCCTATAAAATGGGGGAAGTGCTGGAGAGATGAACCATCAGCTAGGAGCACTGGCTGCTCTTGCACAGGACTTAGGTTTGGTTCTGAGCACCTACACTGTGGCTCACAGTAATCTCTAACTCCTCTGGATCCAACACCCTCTTCTGACCTCCAAAGGCACCAGGCATGCATGTGGTATACAGACATACATGCAGACAAACATTTATACCAAAAAAGGTAAAATAAATCTGAAAGAAAGAATCAAGTGTCCTTATTGTTACGTAAGAACCTCAGCATTGAAAAGAAAAGTCCACTCAGTGGAGTCTGGATTCCTGTGAAAGCAAAGAGTACACTGTGACTGAAGTATCCTTGGCATCCTGAATCCCTGTGGGACTTACATCAGTTATGAATGCCTGATGAATTGAGATTGACAAAATTTTTGAACTGTGATTGTCTAAGTAATGGTGTAGCCAAAAACAGCATAGTTTACAGAATTCAGTTTACCAGAACACAAGGATTTCCTGTCAATGCCAAGCAGTTACCCGATTTGATTGATTCTAAGATATTGATGGTTGAAAGATGAGCCATTTTTTTTTTCTGATCTCCTTGGAAAGGGGAAAAATGCCAGTTATAAACTATTTTTAAGGTAACTTGTAAAGATGTCACAATAGTAAACAGATATAAAAATGACAAAATATTGATCTAAACATACATGGATCATGTTTCATTTTTTACCTTATAATAGATTGTTTGTACATTATTACAAATCTTTAAGGGAAATAAAAGTCATTTTCTTGTGAGAGTATATTAATGGATCAAGTTCATAACAGAGCACAGTTTGCTATCAAAGCTCCAGAAACCATAAAGCTAATGGGATTCTCAGCAGTTAGAGTACTTGTTGTTCTTGTACAGGACCCAGGTTTAGTTCCCTACACCCGCTACTCACAATCACACCCACAACTCCAGTTCTAGGAGATCGGACACCCTTTTTCAGCTTCATTCTCCTGTTTTTCCACAGGCACCAGGCACACATGTGGTTCACATATATGCAGGCAGGCAAAACATTCATACATAGAATAAAATAGAAACATTTTAATTAAAAAAATTTTTGTTGAAACGTCTGTTAAATCATATTCATCTAGTTCCATGTGTATCAAGCAAATTCAGATCCATCTTGCATGTCAGCTTGACTGGATCTGGGATCAATTAGACAGGCTGCTGAGCACCCCTGTGAGGAATTTTCTCCATCAGGTTATTTGGAGTGAGAAGACCTACCTTAAATGGTACCTTCTGGTTGCTGCCCAAATAAAGAAGGTAGACAGAGAAAGCTTTTTCTTTCTGTCTCCTTGCTGTCAATCTCCATGACAAGAGCTGCATTCTTCTTCTGAGGTGAGGAGCAAGCTTCAGGTTTCCTTCCAATGAGAACTGAAGACAGGGGGCTTTGCAGGATTCTTCCTTGCCTGTTGAACAAGATCAGCCAGCCTTGTGGAGACAGCCTCGTGGAACACTCAGACTGTATCATGTCAGCATATTCATTCTATCTATTATGTTTGTACCTCTAGAGAACCCTAATACCCTGGTATGTCTGGTATAATATCCTTCTCTACAGGCAGGAAATATTTTGATCAGTCTGGCTGGGTATTTCATTGATCTTGACAGAAAAAAAAATCCCCCATAAATTCATGTTATTTAGTTGAACTTCACAGAAAAAAAAAAACATTTCTGTAAGTTATTGTTTAGTATGTGATTTATGCATTGCTCTCTTACAAATTTTTTATTTACCCAAACTTGGTAAATTCTGATTGAGCTGATTCTCAGCTGCAAGAGTCAGGTCCTGGAGGAAACTGGATTTGTTGAGATTTGTTCGTAAGCTCACTTACACTGTAATGTAACACATGAGTCAATCAACTCAAAAGAGGGAAAAATTATCTATTTCCTCTGTCTCTGTCTCTATCTGTCTGTCTCTGTCTGTCTGTCTATTTTGCTCATAGTTTCATGGGTTGGTTCTGTTGCTGTAAGGCCTGTGGAGCATGTCAAGAGACAAAGATCTCCCTTTGTGGCTGGGAGACCAAGAGAAGAGGAGAATTTATGATTGATCCTTCTGTGACTCTGAAGGGCACAGACCCTAATCAATGATAGGAGTTCTCACTAGGCATCACGCATGCCTTTTGGACCAACTCTCAACATCACTAAGTCGGACTAAAGCCTTCAACACTGGAGACTTTGGAAAACATTCCAGATCTAAACTGTAGTGTCGGGTGAGACCCTAGTTAGAGATAACAAACTGACCTTTACCCTTAAGGTGCAGATAGTATTTAGGCATATGGTTTTTGATCTATTCTCCCCTATGTGTTGAAGTGCAGAGATGCATGCATTTTCATAAGCAACAAATATTAGAAGAAGGAATGAAGATGAAGTAGAATCCATTCATCATCTGCATGGATACCATGCCATAAACAATATTTATGTAAGATGAATTAGGCAATCAGAAAGATATTTGCTAGTATGTAAGATAAATCTATTTTTCAAAGGCATGATGGTTATTTTGGTTGTCACATCTGAAATTAACTGAACCCAAAATGGTTGAGCACACCTGAGGGATTTTTGCTTAATTAAATCATTTGGTGTGGAAAGATCTACTTCTAGTCTGGACCTTTGAGGTGGGAAGGCATACTTTTAATCTAGATCTTTTGAGGCGCTAATACCAACCTCTAAATTGGGCCACACCTGCTGGCAGCCTATAAAGAGCATGGAAGAAGGAAGCTCTGGCTCTTTACCTGCTTGTCCTTGCTCTTGATAGCAAATCCATTCCTTCACTGGCATTAAAACTGACTTCTTTGGGATTCCAGTGTCTGCTGAAGACCAGGTGAGACATTCAGCCTTGTGGACTGGACAACTATTGGATTCTTAGACCTTCCATTCATAGGCAGCCATTGTTGGATTAGCTGGACTGAAGCTTATAAGTCATTTAATCATATATATGATTAATACATAAAAATAAATTCTATGTTAAATACATTAGATAGATAAATGATAGATAGAAAAATAGGCTCATTCTATAAATTATGTTATTCTAGACTAGTACAGATTTTGGTACCAGAAGTGGAGTATTAATAGACAAACCTGACCATGTTTTTTGGGAGAATTGTAGAAGGACTTTGGGACTTTGGGCTAGCAAAGCCTTTGAGTGATGGGAGCTTAGCTGGCTATTTTGTAGGACATTGAAAGATACGGATGTTGGGGAAAGGACAGCTGATGGAGGAAGTTTAAGCTATCAGGACCATTTGCTATTTTGAGTTAAGAATTTGTGGTTCTTGTTAGCTTAGGCTGAAGAATCACCTGTGATTAACATGAGATCAGAACCACTGAAGTAAAATCTTTGAGTTACTGGGGCAATAAATGACTGGTCAGCTGGAGCTAAAAAACTGATGGTGGTTAAGGAGAGACAAGCATCTCCGAGATGAAATCTTCTGGGAATTGTTTATTCTGAGTCTGCATACAGAATCTGGGTTCTATAGGCAGCCAAACTTGGTAGTGGTTTTGAAGGCACCACAAAGGGTCATAGAGAGCAGCTGAAGCTTGGTGCTTTGTAGCAGGGCTGCAGTCCCTGAAGAACTCCCAGGAAATGCTTTTGGTGAAAGTGCAGCCCAGTTGCAGCAAGGAACCCCAGCATTTTGGAGATGTCACCAAGATAGAGCATCTGGGAGTAAAGTCCGAATGAGCCTAGAAGACGAACTGTGTGTTTTGCACAATTGGAAGGTGTTGTTGATAGGTTATGGGGTCTAGTATGATGTAGTAGGTCACTGAGGTGTGCCTTGGAAGGGTGTATCTTGACCCTGACCCATGTTTACATTCTGCTTTCTGGTTGTGATGAAGTAAGGTGATTTTTCCCCCAAGGTGACATTACGACAGGTTTCTGCCTCTGATCCAGCAGTGGGACCAAATAACCACGAACTAAACCATGACTTGGAATTGTTTCTCTAGGTATTTTGAGTGATATGAAACTAACATGCATTTCTTTACTCATCCCTTAAATATTTTACAGAAAGTTTCCATGGACCACTGTTTGTTTGTTTTTTTTTTTTTTTTTTTTTTTTTTTCTCAGCAAGCTCCTATATCTCTTCTGCTAGATATAGGATATGCTAGAGTAGATCATCAGATGCATTTCTTTTTTCTGTGGTGTTTGAATGAGTGATTACATGTGTGTGAGGAACATGCCTGTAGAGTCCTGACACTGATGCTGCTGTCTCCTTCATTGTTGTCTACCTCATATATTTAGCAGTGTCTCTTGCTGAGCCTGGATCCTGAAGATTTGGCTGGTTTGGGCAGCCAAATTGCTCTAGGGATTCCTGCCTCTGCCTTTTGTGAGATAGGGTTATGGACCTGATACCATGTCCATCCAACTTTTACATGTGTTCTGGGATCTGGACTCCATCCAGTCTTTACATTGCACAGCATGTGCTTTACCTCCAGGGCTATTTCTCACTCATGTTAAATTTTAGGTATAATTTTTAGTAAGTGTCTGTATACTAAATCTATTTTCTATGTTTCATAAGGTTATTCATCCATTTATTTTTTCTTGACAGGGCTTTTCTGTATATCCTGGTTGTTCTGGAACTTTCTTTATAGACTAGGCTGGCCTTGAATTAAAGATCTATCTGCCCCTGCCTCTTGGATGCTGAAATTAAAGGTATTCAGTATAATTCCTGGATTCCATAAGATTTTGTTTATAATTTTAAAATTTTTATTTTTTTATCTCCCCACTCCCTATTAAATTGAGTTTATTTTTTAAAAATCAACTTTTGTTTTACTATAGAAATTATTTATTCAATACTATTTATAGAATGTAGATGTTTATATAGCATTTTAAGATATATAGATTTTAAGATATACAGAATGTATTTATAGGAGCTCTCCACATACATAGACATATATATTTATATGTAGATATACCTGAAATGCACCCTTAAGACTCATGTATAAAAGGCTTAGTTCCAGTTGATGGGTCTTTGAATTCTGCAGATGAATGGATATAATTTAAAGTGTACCACTTGGGGCTAGAGACATGGCTCTTGGTTAAAGGTACTTGATGGTTATATAGAGGACACAGGCTCAGGTCCCACCTTCTCCATAGCTACTTATGACCATCTAGAGCTCCAGTGTCAGTGGCTTTCCTAGCCCTCATTAGGTCTCCTTGGCACTAGGCATGAACCATATGGTACATGGCTGTAGATTCAGACAAAACCACTATCCAAATTCATGAGATAAAAATAAGTCTATCTTTAAAGTGCGTCATTTCCAACCTGTTTGCTGAAGATATACACACATTTATATTGTTTATCCATTCCTGTACATATTTTGAAACAGTTCAAAGAGTCATGTGACTTTGAGAAAATAGTCTAATCTCTCTTTGCCCCTTTAGATTGTAGTTTACTTGAACAGGTTAATGCCTGATATACACAGGGCAAGCACCCAAGTGTCAGCAGTTATTAGCTAGTGAAATTATTACTGTGGGTCATAAAGTATCTGTTATCTGAATACATTTGCTGCTGCTGAAGGCACCATATTTTTAAAAGAGAGATGCTCTCATTCTTGCCAAATAAATGCAATTACAGTATGTTCCTCTGAATGTCAGTAATATCATGAAGGTGCACAGTTCATGATTATTGCTTAACTAATGAAAACTTTTAAAGTTTTAATGAGAAAAAAGTTCAAAGAAACCAAAAAATTTTGTAAGGCAAACCTAATAGATCGTTCTAGAACGTTTAGTTCACCCTGAACAGGTTAGGAACTTGTTGGCTCAGTTCAAAAGCAAGGGGAATACCTCTAATTAGTGTTCCCTCCCCTCAGAAGCCTATGGCTGAATGCTTGTTAAAAGGGAGATTTAGAAGACCCTCTGGGGAATCTATTGATTATCTGAAGAGTTAACCAGCGTATCAGATGTTCCTTTGTGTGACTCCAATTTGGACAACCCAGGCATGTTCCACAGTGCAGAAACGATCTCTGCAGAGTCCAAATTACCCAAATCCTGGGTTTCTTTTAGTTGTTTTGACTGGGTAAAATTGAGTTGCTGCACCTGGTGCTTTGACCACCAGGCATCTTTCAACTTGCCCACTTAACATCATAAAACCTCTCTTTGTCAGTTCTCCACGGGTTAGGGTTAGGACTGCTATGTGCTGCCTTCTTTAGCTGGTTCCTTCAATAGTTAGGAAAAGAAACGGAATTTTTGGCCAACTAGTGATTGCAGAAACTAAAGATGGGCCTGTTCCACCTTAAAGGGCCTAGGCATGCCTAGTCCTTGGGTCTTGCAGAGTTTGGTCGCCACCATATTTGGAGCGTGCCTACTTTGGGGCGGGAACCTCCTTGGGAGTGATTAGGTCACCGCTGGGGGGAGGTGACCTTGCTTGGTTTTTTGGCACCCGAGAACAGTGGTGCACTGTTTCTGCTACACCCCCCTGCGCGCAGGTCTCATTAGCCCAGGCGCTCCTTTGCAAGCCCAACTGCCCAGGACGCTTCCCGCTGACCTCCCCCGGCGGCCCGCAGCCAGGCAGAGGCGGGAAAGCCGCGCGCCTGCGCCGTGGGAACCCAGGCCGGAGGCGAGAAGCGGGGAGAGCGGAGGGGGCCGTTGGAGCCGAGGAGCGTACTGAGCGGCGTGTGACGCGGGGACGCCGCGCGCTCCCAACGTCGCCCCGGTTTGACGCACACGGCACCAAACTGTGAGTTTCGGGGGGTCTTCTTTGGTTGGATTTAACTGAGGCCCCGGCTGGGTTCCTGCTGTCCGGGCTCAGGCGGTAGCGGGACTGAGGGTGGCGGAAGAAGTTGTGGGGGACCCGGCCCGCGGCGCTCGGGCCCGGGCAGCTACGCCCTAGGCTGGCTCCCAACCATCCAAAAGGACGCGTTTTGCCGCACAGGCTAAGATGGCGGCGGCGGCCGAGGAGGCGGAGTTGCTGCTGCACAAGGAGCCGGGGGCGCGGGGTCCGGGAGGCAGCGGCCGCGGGGGGCTGCGGAACCTTAGGTGAGCGGCGGTGGCCGCCGCGGGGCGGGACTCGGCGACGGGCGGGGGGGTGGGGGGAGGGCCTTTCCGCTCCGGCGGCGGAGGATCCGGTGGCGGACACAAAGGGGCTGAGCCGGGCTCTAGACTGGGGGGTTTTGTTTAGTCACATGCAGCGGAGCAGCCAGTGAGCGGTAGGGGGAAGGGGGCCTGGATCGGGAGGCCCGGGGGAGCCTGGCGGTCGCCATTGTCATGCCCCCAGAGTAACGGGGCGGTCCGAAAGCAAGTCAGTCGGTGCTCGGTGCGGTGCGGGGCTGCTCCGTCCGGGCCTGGGGCTCCGGCTCTGGCGTTAACTGTCCACACCCCTCCCCTGACTTTGGGACAAGACCACATAGCCCTCCCCTTCTTCCCACTGGTCTGCAACATCTTTGCTGCTAAGTGCCTGGGAAGTAACTCCAAGAGGTAAAAAAAAAAAAAAAAAAAAAAAAGAAAAAGAAAAAAGAGAGAGAGAGAAAGAAAAGAAAAGAAAAAACACTCGAAGTGTTTGGGTTGCCAGGAGATTGGTGGGTATCCAGCTAAAGCTTTTTGCCTCTCCAGGTCTGATTCCCTGGCCTTTGTGTCCCTGGGAGCTTAATCTCTGCCAGAGGAAAGCAGGTGTGCTCCATCCACCTCTCCCGAGAACATGAAGATGAGTTGTCCCAGACCCTTCCCCGTGATTGGAAACTTAGGTGGTTTCTTGTCTCGAGACTTCCACAGACGACTCTCGTGTTGGGATCCATCCATGGTTTAGCGACATTAGTGGAAAAGTTTTCTTCAACTGTTTAAGTAATACTGACTTAAATATAGTTGTTATAAAACTTTTATAATAGATTTCAAATTTTATGTGATAAACTCAATGAGGGGATAATCACAGCTCGGGGCCCTGAAGTGATGGTCTTGTTCTGTGTACAAGTTAATTTCCACAGAAATAACCAAACTCAGTCATCTGTTCTGGTCAGTCCTGATGGATGCAAAGTTTATTGCATGGGGCCTGGGGCTGGGACACGGAGGTCGTATTAGATTTGCCTTAATAGTAGTTAGTTTTTGGTCCCACGAAGGAAAGCATTTTAAAACCTAAACTACTAAAGTTCTTAAAGCATAAGAACCCTGTTTCAGTGCCATGTGAAGTATCAAGGGAATTTGAAGTCAGCTATTCTGTATTTTGGGTAGGTTTGGGAAGAAAGAAACTGAGGTTCTCTAATGAAATTATAACTCAGTGTAGACATTTAGATTGGTGAAACATGGGTGCCTGACTGGTATGAATGCAGTAGTTTGTATATTGCTGTTTAAAAATATGGCTGTAAGTTTTACATCATGCACTGTATTGGAAATAATGAATATTGAAGTGTGAATTTCAAAAGAGATGGTACCTTGTATTTGCTATTAATGTAATTACCTGAAAGAATATTTAGACACATTATTTAAAATTTGAACTTTTCAATTACTTAAAACCTTAGCTTGCCTTGTTTCTTTCCAGTTATGTACTCTCCCTTTCTTAGCGTTCCTACTCATACACAACAGTTAACAGTCAGATGTATTCCTGGATCACAGCTTTTACCAAAGGAAGAACTCTAGAGCTACTATTCTTACCTATTCTCCCAGCAATAGATTGAGTCTGAGTAAGTGGGTCTAATGGACATAGTCTTTCAGCTCCTGTTCTGGTTCTAGTTTTGTTAGCAACTGGTAAAGGTTTAAAAACATAGGGTGTTACTGAGGATTGCCATTAAGTAGTGTCATCAGTGAGACCACCTGTGGGAATAAACTTAATGTCACAT
The DNA here is from genome assembly GCA_004025045.1 of Sigmodon hispidus. Taxonomy (NCBI): domain Eukaryota; kingdom Metazoa; phylum Chordata; class Mammalia; order Rodentia; family Cricetidae; genus Sigmodon; species Sigmodon hispidus. The sequence goes on from PVIH01005618.1 coordinate 25,385, forward strand.
AATTTTGGAGTAGTGTTGCTTATATATGAATTTTGAGATTTTCCAAAGTAGACTTGACCCAGAAATGTAAACATTAAAAATAAATCCTCCCAAACACGTGCTTGATAAATCTTGGAAAGTTGAAGATAATTGCCATTATTGCTAGAAATTGCTAAGAAATGAAATAGGTACTAAAAACCATGCCTTTCATTTTGTAATATTATTTGATTGAATAAGTAAATATGCCTCGTAGACTTTTATTCAAAATGACCTTTTAAGACCAACTACTGTTGGTGCAGGTCTTAGGAAATGCAACAAGTGGTAAAGTCATCCATGGTGGGAGCTCACACAGATGCTTTGTTGTCTGTCAGCTTTACAGACACAGTGGAAGTGGGCTTCTATGGGTCATTTCAAGTGCTTTTTAAATGACTTTTTTTTTCTTCCCTCTATGAGGGTTGACAGGCTGGTTGATAATTTTCAACACTGAGTAGACTTAATTGCACTTTATCAGTGTGGTAATTAGGGTCACTTCGAGGTTATTTGTAATTATAAAGTGAGTGTCACTTGCACACCTTAAATGCTTTCCAGGTTTTTTAGTTGGTTCAAGTTCTAGGAGAGAGTTGGAGTTAAACTGAGACTAATCTGTAGCAGAAGGACTGCAGAAGAACTGAAGAGACCAAATGGTGATCGTCTGTCATGCCAGAGACAGTTGTGTAGGACTAGGAATTTGGACTCTTAGGATGTGAGTCTGTGAGGACAAAGGTGTTACCATCTCAGGATTACTTTTCAGTCACACAGGGAAGGACTTTTCGTGTAGTAAATATAGAAGTTGGCTTGTTAGATTGTCAGTCTGAATCTGTAGAAAACAATTTGTAGCAGTTCTTATAGAAAATTAAAAAGAAAAATTTAAAATTTGCGGCTTTGTAGAATCAAGCATTGAGTGAATGGTGGATGTTGTAACTTGGATATTCATAGATCTTAATGTTTTTCTGCATTTATCTAGTGTTGAGATGTGTTTTGTGCATGAAAACTTTGTAAACACTGAGCAGTTTATGAACTGTTGTCCTAAAAGTGCTGCTTATGACCGGGGCTAAGTCTAAGGAGATAGCTGCTTCAATAGTGTCACTGAAGCCCTTGGATTTTGGGGGTTCTAAAATGGCTGCTTCTAGCACCAGCTCACCCTGCTGGTTGGCTAAAGTATCTCTCTCTTAAACAAGAGCCTCGTGAGAGGCAGAGGATGCAGAGTCAACTGCTTTGCGTTGACTCTCCCCTTAGCAATGGAGTCCATGTGAAAGGGTGTTTTCTTGTTTTTTAAGGCCTCAGTTTCTCTGCTCCTTGTTTTTTCTCAGTTCTCCAAAGTTGACCTGTGGGGTTGCTTCTTGCTTGAACTTAATCTGACTCTTGAGTGATTATGGGGTTGTATGCTTCTGTCTTTTTAAATTGAAGATCTCCAAGATTAGAGACTTGCCAGGCTTGAAAGCCCACACTGCTGTAGCTAATGAAGGATTGTGAATTTGAGACCTCCCTGGGTTATAGATACAGTAAGACCCTCCCTCCCTCAGCCCCTCCACCTTCCAAGAAAATCCTCTCCCAGTTGAGCGATATTAACAAGAAAAACAATGAAGACCTGTGAGATAACTGTAGCTCTATAGAAGAAATGCTGAGATTTGAAGAGGAAAAAGGACTTTCTTGAGGTTGGGGTAGGGAGGCTGGATTAAGGCTGCTTTGTCTTGAGAAACTGCTGTCTGCTATTCTTTTCTATCTGTAGAGAATCACTTAGGAATCTTGGGTTTGTGATTTTGTGAGCAAAAGGGCAGATAAGTGATTTTTTTTTTCCCCCCAGGAAACTCAATTCTCTTAGTTTAGATTGTGGTAGAATTGAAGTTGGTTAGAGTGGTACATACAGATTTTATGTATTATGCCTTTCTCAGCATATACATCATTTATTTAATGTACAGTGTTAGAGAAACTAAGTGGGTGAGTCTTGGGATAAAAGTACTGTTTACCAAACATGCTTACCTATATCCTACCTATCAGTTACTGAAGTTTTAGATTTTTGTGCTCTTTTTTTTTTTTTTTTTTTTTTTTTTTTCCCCTTGTCCCTACATAGCCTTGGCTGTCCTGGAACTCACTATGTAGACCAGGCTGGCCTAAAACTCACAAAGATCCATGTGCCTTTCAAGTGCTGGGATTACAGGCTAGAATAAATTCCTGGCTCAGTTACTTCAGTTTTTAAAGGTTACTATTTTAATCTTCCAGGGTGTGTGTTTATTTGCAAATGCACATGTCCATTTTTTTTTAAATCAACTTCCTAACAGTGTTAAATGTAATAATTGGTACTTTCAGACCACTATTGAGTGGAAAAGGAGGGTGATTCCCAATTTGTTTGCTAATGGTTTATGAAGGTAGAGGAAAGCCTTGCTAGAGTTGGAACTGATTTCATTTGCCATTACTAACTGAGTAAGTGTGTATGTAAACATCCATACAGAATTACAGTTGAGGCAGGAAGGGACAAAGTGTAGAAATATGAGTTTTCAGGTGAAACTGACAGTGTTCAGGTTTAGCAATGTGAGCACTAAGTGGATGTAACAGCAGTAACATCTTAGTTGTCTAGAGTTCATATAAAGTTAGTTTTCTGGCCCCCTAATTCTGAGTAAATGTTGCCTAATAGTAGTTATTGTCATTGTTTAGTCTTCCTACAGTAACTCAAACTTTTTACTGTGGTTTTAGAATTGTTTGCTTCTGTAAATGTCCCATTTTTAGGTTATATCTACAAAAATAAGAATGTTAAAAAGAATGTTGTAGCAGGCATATAAGTATTTTCTCTGGTTATAGAAAAAACCGGTAACCAGGTTACAGTTCAGTATGCTCCACTTGATAACTTGGGGGTAAGTACTTTTTAGTATTGATGTCCTTATTTACAACAGTCTGAATTTCTTTACTGCCCTTTCAATTTTAACCTTGTAGCAGTGACCATCAGAGGAAAGAGGTGGAGGAGGTGGATTGGTTATAGTGTTTGAGATATATACATATATGTATATGGATATATGTATATATATCTTAGGTAATATTGAAGAGGGGAGCTAGAGCAATGGCTCAGTTGGTATTTGCTGTTCAAGCATGGGGACCCCAAGTTAGATTGTGAGTGTGCATGTAAAAGCTAGCCGAGGCATGTGCCTGTGAGCTGGCCCAACACTAGGCTGGTAAAGATAGAATCCCTGTACCTGGATCTAGGGTCCCAGTTTCAGTGAAAGATGCTGACCTTTGTATACATGTGCAGCGCCACCCCTAAACAAAATAAAACAAGAGACAGGAAATGAGATTTTTCTCATTGGGATTTTTTTAAAATATTTTTTATTTTATGTGAATTGGGTGTTTTGCCTGCATGTATAACTGGGTAAGGGTGTCAGATCTTGGAATTAAGACATTTGTTAGCTGCCATGTGGGTTGCTGGGAATCAAACTCAGGTCCTGCGGAAGAACAGTTAGTGCTCTTAACTGAGCCGTCTCTCCAGACCTTCATTGGGATTTTTAAATTCCTCTGAGGAACACAGTTCCTTTCCATTTTCCTTTTGATGAGTGACACAGAAAGTTAATGTTTATAATAGATTGTGGAGGTCAGTACTGCACAATAGAAGTTTGGGTTGAGCTACAAGACTCTTTAAAATTGTAGCTACACTGAGAGAAGAAATAGGTCAAAAATCTAAATATATTCCAACCCAATATATCCCAAATGCCATTTTAATGTTTGAATATAACTGAAATATTTACATTCATTATCCATAATGAATCTTTTAAATTCCATGCTACATAAAGCATTTGTCAATTCAGATTAGACACATAGTTACTGTATTGGACAGTGAATGTATAGAAAGTTCTTTTTAGAGTTCTGGAGAAAGTGTAAAGTTGAAATTTAATTAAAGGATGGTTGAGAAAAAGGAATGTCTAAGAAAAATATTCCTTTAAAAATTGATGGAGGGGGCTGGAGAGACGGCTCAGTTAAGAGTTAAGAGCACTGACTGTTCTTCCGCAGGACCTGAGTTCGATTCCCAGCATTCACATGGCAGCTAACAACTCTCTGTAATTCCAAGATCTGTCACCCTTACATAGTTATACATGCAGGCAAAACACCCAATTCACATAAAATAAAAAATAAGTATTTTTTTTTTAAAAAGAATTGATGGAAATTAAAGTAGCTGTGCATCAAACCCAACTGATAGATTGAAATTCTGGGTTGGAATGTGAGAGATATAGAAACACAGACTAATAATTATAGTGAAGTGTGCATTGCATAATTAATACTGAGGAAAATTAATACCAGACAGGCTAAGAAAAATGCTGGAAAAATACTAAAGGCTTGTGGATCTTCTGAGATTTACCATATGGGGATATTGTTGTTTGTTTTGCAGCATGATAGTCGTTGAACAAGAAGACTGAAAACTGCGGGATGGATTTTAGATTTAGCTAATAGTGACTTTCCAAAAAATCCTTTATTTAGGCAAAGCTTAAACATATAAAAAATAACACAAATTTATTGAGTACCAAAGAATGTACACAGGTACTTTTTGCCTAGAATTTAGATCATGCTAATAAACATTTTGGATGGCTGGGGGAGGTGACTCAATGGTTAAGAGCACTTTCTGTTCTTCTGAAGGAGCTGAATTCATTTCCTAGTACCCACATCAGGCTCACAACTGCCTGTAACTCGGGTGCCAGGAGATCATATTCCCTTCTTTAGACTCAGTAGTGGTCACTGCACTCACATGGTGTTTGTATGTACACTGAGGCACACATACATAAATACCCCCAATTTCAGTACTTCTCTATAGGCAGGCAGGTCTTTGGGTAAAAAAAAATAGTAACATTTTCTATACTGAAAAGGGTGTTTTGTAATATATCCCTGTCAGATGTATCATACTAGGTGAGTTTTGTTTGTGAACTTGCTGCTGGCACACATGTTCTCCTTTCCAGGGTGGGAAGAGTTTGTCTTTGAATGAGTTTGGAGGAGTCAGATAGTTGATGTGATGCTTTTCATTTTCCCTCTAGTGTGATTTATGCCAAGACTGGAGAGCAGCTTCTCTGTTTTTATTGACAGGAACCCGGTAGTGGTTATTGTTAGGACCTGGAAGTTTGTTTAGAATATAGAGATTTGAATTGTCTCCACAGGTAACAGCTGTCTGCTTGCTTTTTAGTATAGTATATTCTTTATGCATTTAGCCAAGAAATATGTGGATTGCCTCCTTACATAGATGTCTTCTGGAGACTTTTTAATAGTAGCTTCTAGGTTAACGTTCAGGTTTTTCAGGCTGCTTAATAAGGTATTAGAGGGTTTCTTACTGTAATTGTAAGGAGGTTGTAATAAATTGTACTTGTTTTTACAGTTAAGTGTCCACCTCTTAAGTAAAAGAATTCCGACATTTGTTAACCTATGAATAATAACTATAGAGTGTTACCTTGTAAGCTGTTGCACATGAGTCTGAATGATTAGAACCTGTAGAGAGGAGGCTTTACCAGCTGAAAGTTGAGAATGCTTTGCTTGGAATGTTGGCCAGTAGTGATGGTGGCCTATGATCCTAGCACTTGGGAGATAGGACCAAAAGAATTGGGAGTTAAAGGTCATTTTCTGGCTACAAGGTTAATGAGGCCAGCCTGGGCTATGTGAGAGCCTGTCCTGCCTTAACCCTCCTCTCCACACCTCATCTACACAGAAAGAAGAAACAGAAATGTTGATCATGATTTTTACTTAAAATATTTGGATCTTTTCCCCCTTCTGTTGGAACCAATTACATCACTGTTACTCATTAATGCTAACCAGTGAAAGCCTTATTGTATAAAATTAAATTGATGGTTTTGAGAGAGAGTCTTTTTCCTTGAAATCTGAAGGACTTAGAGTTGTAAAGGTATATAGTAAAGAAAATACCTAGCTTACATTTTATTATACTTAGTATTGAAGAATGGATATGTTTTGTATATTCTGTTGAAATTGCTATAAAAGATTTTATTATTAACATTTAGATTATAAATGTGTTTGAGCTAATGAATAAAAACTTGTATTCCATATGAAGAATTTTGTTTTTTCTTAATAAGTGTGTTTTTTATGCTAATTTGCATAGTTGTTTTGAAAAGGTGACAACTGTATCTGCAGGATTTCCTTAGGTTGGTAGAACTAATGTACAATTGGGTAGACTAGACATTGAAAAATGCATTTAGACTTCAAAATGTTAAGATTTTATTTAAAAAATACTGAATTTAGGAATTCACAAAACTAAGATGCTATTGAAGTTTTTGGAACTGACTTTTGTGTGAACTTCAGTGTGTTTTGTGCTATTTAATAACACTTGTGTGCAAACATGAATGTGTTTTAATGCACTGTTTGATAACCATTTGTGAATTTGTTTTCAGAGACACTTTGATTGCATGCCCCACTTTTCATGTCTCTTTTCTTCTTAGCCTTTTGAAACTTAAACTCATTTAAAAACATCACAAACATACTTTTTTCACTGTGGTATGCTGCATTTTCTAGTTGGATCACAGCTTTAAAGTTTGGAGTATGTCACACTTGGAATTGTACATGAACCTGAGCAACCTATCTTGACAAGCAGGCAGGAGACTCGACAGAAAATCAAAATAGCCAGGCAGACCAAATGCAGAGCATCTCTGTAAATGTGATAGAATGAAAATGACAATATTGTTAAAACTGATACAGTTTGCAGGTGAAATCTGCCTACCACATGTTTTTGAACTTGGAATGATATAATAAGTTATTTTACATACATAATTTTTTTACATCAAGAAGAACTTGCAGTCTATGCTTATAAAAAAATTAAGCAGGATAGAAATTCATACTAAAAAGTAATTTTCTCTAGGATAAATCTAACAATTCTTTCATCAACCAATTGCTAAAAACATGTAGTAATAATACCAGAAAACACATCCACACCACAGTTGCTTGTTATTTGCTTTATCTGGGTTGTTTATACAGTTGGCTTAGTGTCTCCATATTGGTAGGAATGCTCCAAAGGGCTGACGACTTGGAGTCCACTTAAGTATACACTGGGCTGGCATAAAATAAAATGAATGATGTGAGTGGATTAATTAGTAAGCTTCTTTGTAAAAATAATGTTTTGCCTAAATTTGAGGAAGGGCTATGGATAGAAAAATAGATGTAACAGGGAGAAATGGATGTTAAAAGAAATTACAGTAGGGGAATTATGGGTCACAAACATTTTCCTTTAGTCCATTTTAAAATAAAGGTAGCACATAAATCTCATAGGATTGTATCATGAACTGGTGAGATCTGAAGTTTAACTTGGAAATTTGAAGTACAAGTTTCACTGATCATTGATTGACCAGAAAAAAGGTAGGAAAAGATGTAGCTAGAATATGCTTGGAGAAGTGGCTAAAGTGAGTGGGCCAGGCAGACTGACGTGCTGGGTGGGGGAACATTAAGAAGGATGGGAATGGCTCTTGTTTTTGACAGGCTTTCAAAGTGTTGCCCTTAGGCTTACTCTGTAGACCTAGCTGACCTCACACTCATTCAAGGAGATCTGCTTGCCTGTTTCCCAAGGGCTGAAATTAAAGGCATGCTTTGCCACATGCAACAGAAAGTGGATTTTTTTTTTAATTGATGACATGAACTATTGAGGCTCCTAATTGTATAGTAGAGAGCCAAATACATATGAGAGCACTTGGTGCTGGAGAAGTGGCCTAATGGTGTACAAGCCTGAGGACTTGAGTCTGATAAAGCGGAGTACAGGTCTGTATATTTAACCTCAGTTCCTCCATGTGTGGAGTGGTGGGGGGAGGCTGAGGGGACAGCTTGATCTTTGGAGTTCCGTCACAGGCCAGCTCCAGGATATCTCCAACCTCCACAGGCAGGCACACCTGCGAGAACATGTGATAACACACAAACACATGCACTTACATGCTCAGCACACAAAGTGGAACAATGCTAGTATTTCCTGCTATTCAACAATTTAGTTGATAAAGTTTACATATGAGTTACAAATCTTTGATATATGTCTTTTTCCATAGGAGACTCAGTGATTTGAACTTTTAAGTTTGGTGTAAGAATAATGGAGGCCAGCCTGGCCTACACAGTGAGTTCTGGGACAGAGAGACCTTTCTCAAAATCCAAGAAAGTTATTCTGTAATACAGTGGATAGATTTTGAGTGAAATGTTTGATTTCAGTGGAATATGATGCTGAATTTTAATTAAAATAGTAAATACTAGTCATAGTGTGAGATGATCGATATAAATGTTGGTAGGAAAATGGACAATAAAGTTAATTTTGAACTGTCAGTTTTTGTTATTAATAAGTACTTGTTTTAAAAATTTGGACTATTTGGAGACACTCCCCTGTTGTAGAGGTGGAAAGAAAGTAGGCCCTCATGCTTTGTGCTCTGCCTTTGAGCTGTACCTTGTGAATGCTTAAAGATTTAATTCCCTGGCAGGTACATATTTTTATAGTTTTTCATAATTTATCTTTGCTAGAATTTCTAAGGGCTCCTTAATTGAATGTATATTATGTTTTATAACATCTAGAAGTATATAGTGTGTAAATTCTTGAAATGGAATTAGGAAAAACATGAAAATTGCAGCAGTAATAAAATATTTTTCTGCTTTTTAAAGAATTCACAGTTGAGAAAATTTGGAGTAAATGGGGTTTTACAGTTTTAAGGTAGTAATGTGTTAGTTTTGAAATAAATTTTCATTTTAGCCATTTTAACAGTTACTATTAACTTACAGTTAATAGTTTTGGAAATTTGGGAGAATACTTACATTTGACTGCCTCTGTTGCTTGTCGCCCCCCAAATCAGCTAAAGCAGAAGATGTGTCAGAAGGGACTGGAAGTCTCATCTGTGTTTCTCAAATGATACGTCGGTGCCAAAACAGTTGAATTAAGAAAGAACGTTTCATTAAAAAGCTTGGTGCACTAAATACAACATTAGGCCTTAACTTGTGTAATTAACAAGTAGCTTTGAGACATATATAAAACTTCCTTAAAAATTAATAATACTAGCCTTGGATCTTAGTTCACATTTTAGAATTTTATAAATCAAGTAAACAACAACTAAAGATTTGTCAGATTTCAATAGTGATGTTTTATTTAATAAGATACTCCTAATATTCCCCAATAGAGTACATATTTTCTCAAATTCTGTGATTCTTTTTTAATTAAAAATGTTTTTCTAAGTTGTATATTGGGAGCCAGAGAGATGACTTGTGGGTTAAGAACACTTTTATTCTTGCATGTAAATCTTTTTAAGAAGATTGTATATTGACCTCAAAGAGGGATATAATTTTATACAAGAGAAATTCTAGAGGTTATTTTTACTGTTAGTGTGCGGTAAAACTAGATGTTAAGTGGTAATAACCAGAGTAGCTTCTGTGCTTTTCACGAACTTGAAAAAGATGATGATTGACCTTTATTTGAGCATGGCAGGTTAGAGAGCCATGTATTATCAGCATCCCACAAGAATTGTGATAGAAGACTTAAGAGAGTGATCAAAGAAGTAAAACCTGGCAACAAGTAGTGACTAATTTTGTAGGAACCTGTCTTAACATTCAGTTTGAGAACCTTATGCCTGATCATGAGTTGGTGGCTGCAGGTACCATTAAAAGAAATTTCTAAAAGCCTGTAAAGCAAGCAGCACTTGTGGGATCTTTTACCTTCAGTTTTCTTTTTTTACACTGAGCTCAGGTTAAGGGTGTGCACCTAAACTAGGGGTAACTACACCAGCCTGTTTTCTCCTCTCAGTTCTGTCTGTCAGGATCCTATTTCCAGATGCCAGATTGGAAAATTCATCCTTTTACAGCAAACTGGTGTGAGAAAGAAAAACAAAAACTCTGTTATAACAGAAGACAACCCAGGTAAACGACTCAGATTGATGGTATTATAGTGACCCTTGCCCGATGACAATTCCTAATTGACTTTAAAGTACTTAATCCTAGGACTGAGGATCATCAAGTACTTGAGAATAAACCAAAAAATGATAGCAGAGGAAGTAGAGGTACTGCAAGAAAACCGTAAGTGTCATCAGTATCTTTGGAATTCTATAGGAAGAGCTCTTGGAAGTTTAGAATAGGAAATAGGATGGGAAGTTCAGACCATTAACCGTTTACTAGAAGAGTTGGGAGTTCAAATTCTTAATAGAAGTTTCGACAATAAAATTAAATCTTCCCCAAAGGATAAAAGGTTGTAAAGTGGAGAAAATAAAATCAGAACACATTTGGAGGTCCAGTGTGGGAAAAACGGTTACAGCCTAGAAAATGAATGGAAGAAGTTAGTTGAGCAAGAATGGAGTTTTACATAACAAGGGAGGCCTGGTGGAGATGATCACCTGTGGCTTAGGATGGCTGGCCTGGGTTGTGGAACTAGCTCAAGTTCAACCTGGGTGGGGGAGGTGTAGCAAGACGGTGCCTCAGATATTGAAAGAAAAAGGGGAGGGGGAGGGGGAGGGAATAAGCATCAGGGCTGGCCTGTAACTTGATGATAGAGCACTTGCCTGGCATGCCCAGGGCCTTGAGTTCAAGCCCCAGAAAACCAGCATACTTTACAGAATGTTCAGCATAATGTTTGAAAACATGTCCATGTTGAAGTTTTAGATGCCAGAAATAAAGGGAAGGTCATAAATGTTCATAAAAAGATGTAAGTCAGCATTGGAAAATGATTGATAATGGGATAATGCTTTCAAAATTCTGAAGGAAAGCTGTTCTTATACATTACTCATTGCACTCTTGACTGTCACATGTGGAAAAGCTATAATCCCAAAACTGTTTTGACTCCATCCCAGTCAGGTACAGTGTGCTTTAGGATGGTTCTCAGAGGCACATGCTGTATAAAAAATGATGGGATAAACTACACAGAGGAGTGATCCCATACTAGACATGGCTGAATAGAGTTCCTGGGGTGGGGGCAGAGGGACAGCCAAGAACAAAAGGGTCACATTGGGGCAGGAGGATGAACAGTTTTGTGCAGTATAAACAAAACCACTCTATTTCAAATCTTAATTTTTAAGTGTGTGTGTGTGTACACCTTCGGAGGCCAGAGGCCTTAGATACTCCTAGACCTGGGATTAGAGATGCTTGTGAGCCATGCAGTGTGGATGTTGGGAATTGAACTTGGGTTCCTGGAGAGCAGCAAGTGTTCTCATCTGAGCCTCTCTGTTCAGCCCCTTGAAAACAGAACTTTTACAGATTTCAGAGGTTTTGGTTTTTGGTTTGTTTTTTGTTTGAATATTTAAGTAGAATTTACCAGTGACATCAGATACCGTAAAAATTTTGAATTTAGGAACTCTAGATTTCAGATCTTTGGATTAGGGATGTTTGTAGAACTTTGGTGATTTAGATTTGTAAGGAGTATTTGAATTTCTTTTCATGGCTGTCTGCTCTTGGTATGTGACTAGTATTGTCCTGACAGAGTTAGGAAGTGCTCTAGATTTTGGGGAGTGATGCTACCTCTGCAGACATTTGGAATAGATGTAGACTTCACTAGAGAGGGAAGGTCTGCTAGGTCTGCCCAGATTTCTTACATCTTGAGTCACTTTTGCCAGTTTATATATTTTTAATAGAAAAGTTTCACAGATTTGCATGTCATCCTTACATAGAGGCCACGTTAATGTGAAGAGACCTAGATAAGCATTATTGTAAAGTAACTTGGTGGCCAAGAAAGTTGAATTATGTGCTATTGATGGAGTATACAAATCAGCCAGGCAGTGTTTGTGACTTTGGCCCAGGCTTGTCTGTGAGTTCATTCATCAGCAGGCTAGGAAGCTGACTGACTCTCTAGCTCCTGAAGGACTTCAGCCGGAGCTGCTCTAGGATTGGTTGAGACAGCTGAGATAGCCTGTCAGACTTCCAGTAAGAGTTTTTCAGTGGTAGTAGCAGGATTCTGAAAATTAGAAGTACACACATCCTGTGATGCTTACAAGGTCAGTTCAAGAAATATTGGGATTGGAGAGAAGACCATCTCTTTGTGTGTTTCACTGATGGTGTCTTGATGGACAATTATGTGTTACAGAGTATAGGCTGGTCTTTTTATTTGATTTTATTTGTTTGTGTATGGGTGCTTTGCTTGCATGTATGTTTATATATCATGTGCATAAAGTACTCTTGGGGGCCAGAAAGAGCACTGAAGTCCCTGGACTGGAGGTGGGTTTGAGTCACCCTGTAGGTGAGTAATGGGAATAGAACCCAGAATAGATATCCATAACAGCCAGTCTTCTTTTTTTTTTTTCATCTTATTTTTGAGATTATAATTTAATTATATTTCTCCCTTTCTTTTCTTCCCATCAAACCCTCCAGTATACCCTTTTCTGCTTTTGTAATTCATGATTTTCTTTTATTGCATGAATATTATGTATACATATATATTCCTAAGTGTAATCTGTGCAGTCTGTATAATGCTGTTTGTATGTGTGTCTTCAGAGTTGACCAGGTGGCACTGAACAACTAATTGTGTGCTCTTTCCTGGGGAAGGCCACTTCTCCTTGTCACAGTTTTTCTCAGTTGCCTGTAGTTGTTTTTGTAGGGTTGAGGCCATTGATGTCCTCTTGGTGTAGGTAATGTTTGGGCAGTCGTGTTGGTCCAGCTTCTGATATTATTAGGAGGCACACATCTCACAATAAACTCCCAGACCATCTTTCCACACCCGTTCCCTGAGTCTTAGGTTTGGGAGTGTTTTGTAGATGTGTGCATTGGGGCTGGACTCCACAGCTCTGCATTTTGTTTGGTCATGGTTTTCTGTAGTGGTCTCTGTCTATTATAGAGTGAGGTTTCCTTGACAAGGGGGTGAGGACAGCACTTACCTGTGGATATAATGACAAATATTTAGAAAAGTAGTTAGTGATTATGCTGCTTAATACAATTAGTGGTTGTGGATTCTCCTTCATAATGGAGTTCACTGGCACTGAGTAGTTGACTAGGTCTCCAGTGCTATGAGGTATGGTCTCTCTCTTATTGAATGACTCTTCAATCCTAGTAGAGAGTTGTTGGTTACCACTGAAGTGTGTGTGATTACTGCTTGCTTAGGCTGTGGTAACCTGTCAGTTGTTGATACAGTTTGTAGGCATTGTAGCCATGTATGACTGTTGGTTATCCTCCCTGCTTTGGGAGTTTGCATGTGCCTTGTTGTATCATAAAAGCTAGTCCTCGAAGAAGGGGTGTTCTGTTTGTTTCCTTTGGGATGGCCAGTCTAGTCTTTCTAATTGATGAGCTGTTTCTCCAGATCCTAAATTATGATTTGATTCAGCCTGTAAAAGGAGGTTAATTTTCTTTCTGTAGTTTTAACAGAAATTGCATTGTTTATTTAATAGTACAGGTGATTTGCTAGGTTTGTTTCACAGAATATGTTAGGAGACTGTGGAAGCACTGTTTATGTATTGAATCACCAGTTATAGTGATGTTGGTGACTCATTTGCACTTTACTCTTATGTTGTCAGTTACATTATTTTTGAGAATTTATTACCATTCTAACTTTTGTAATTTGAAATTGAGATTTTTTTTCTAAATTCAAATCTGGCATGTTGTGAATATTTTAAGTTATGGACAAATAGCTGTCAAATCACATGCTTAAACTTATAATTTGGACAGATTTGATTGCTATAAGACATCCATGAAATTATCACCAGTCATGCTAATGAACATGCCCATTACTTTCAGAATTCTTTTTATACCCCTTCCATTCCTATTGCACTTCCCTTGTGTCCAGAAAGTGACTGATTGCATTGTCATTATGGGATAGTTTGCATATTCTACAATTGTATTAAGTGAAATAAATTCTTTTGCATGGAGTTTTTCACACAGAATAATGAAATTCAGATACTTAGTTCACCAACATTCAGTATTGGTTTTACAGTTGTGTAGTAGTATCTTATTGTAGTAGTGACAAAGGATACCTACCGTGTATTTTTTCATATGGTCATTCAGGAATGAAATAAAAGGTTACTTCAGATCTCCTGCCTGTTTGTTGAAAGTGTACTAGCAGGTGATGAAGCACACACTTACTTGTTTTATGTCCATGGAGGATTGGTTACAAGACATTGCAAATCTCCAAAATATATGGTATTCAAGTGTCTTACATGAAATGGCATGGTATTAGCATTTAATGTATGCAATCCTCTGCTATAGTTTAATCTTTTGATGACTTAGTTCCCAGTGCCAGCTGAGGTGGAGTGCTGAGAGCCCTCCAAAGTTTGTGCCCTGTAGTTCTTTGAATTCTTCCTTTCTCTATCTCACTCCCCCTTTCTTGTACCTTTTAAACAACCTGTTGTTCAATATTACTTTCTATTTCTACTGAGTAATAATCCCTTTTGTACTGATTGTTAACTAATAAGTGATAATTTCTATTCTGTGTGAAAGGCATAGGCATGATTTCTGGTTCTTTTTGAGTCAGGGGCAATCTTTCTTATCATTAGTGATGACTTTTAGTTCTGACTAGTTAGTTTCTGTTTAGGCCTGCATAACTATCTTATGACTAGACACTCACAGGTGTTCTGTCTCTGTCCAGTTCCTCCATACTTTGCCCTGAAGTTGCTGGTTGTGTTTTTGGACTTGCATTCAGTCTTGTGTCAGAGAATACCATATTCTCCCTGGGTATGTGTCCTGTTAATGGGGTATGTATTATCTTCAGGCATTGGATTGCTGCTTCATCTGTTTCCCTTTTAGGTTCAACCTGAAGATTGTTGTGCTGCAGCATGCATATATATGGTTTCTTAGGCTGTTCTAGCAGAAGGGTAAAGCTAGCCTTTGTTGGCCATTTTATGTGTACTTTCTCTTTATACTTTTATTGTGTTAAGGAACATGTACCATTTAAAATGTTTTTTTTTAAAAAACTTATTCTGTGTGTATGTGTGTTTTGCCTGTGTGTGTGTCTGTGTACCATGTGTGTGTTTGGTGCCCAAAGAGACCAGAAGAAGGTATTGAATCCTCTGGAACTAGATTTATAGGTGGTTGTGAACCACTGTGTTGGTGCTGGGAATCAAACCTGCATCCTCAGTAAGAACACACACTTTAACTCCTGAGCCGTCTATCTTTGGGGCTCCAGGAGCATGGTTAAGGCAAACCTGTCCTGATGTCATGGGCACAGTTTTCACTAGGACTAGTCACCTTGTGAACAGATTCCTTGAACTTTTTAGTACTAGAAAACTGAAATTCTGTGCCCATCCATATTGTTGTATATGACATGTATGTATTTAACTTTTTTGAGACTGTACAGTTTCATTGTATATTCCAATAATGGACAGTAGAGTTGCTTCCATGGTATGAGTATTGTGATAATGAAGCTATAAACATAGGTATGCAATATATGAAGTTCTGCTTTGAATTCTTTTACCCAAATATTTGCTAATCATATGCTAACTATTATTAAATTTTTTGAGTTACTGCTTTTGTTAATCAGAATAGTCACACCTTTTTCTGTGGCTGACAGTGTACAAGGGTCCCAGTTTCTCTGTCCTCACTAGTGCTGCTTTCTGTTTCTTTTCTATAGTAGTCATCCTACTTGGTTGGGGGATAACATCTCAATATGGTTTTGATCTGTATTTCTTTGTAATAAATGAGGTTGATCATCTTTTATTATTATTTTTTTTTAAAGTGAATTGGTGTTTTGCCTGCATGTATAACTGTGTAAGGGTGTCAGATCTTGGAATTACAGACAGTTGTTAGCTGCCATGTGAATGCTGGGAATCGAACTCAGGTCCTCCGGAAGAACAGATTAAGAACAGATCTTAATCGCTGATCCATCTCTCCAGCCCCTGAGCATCTTTTTGTAGGTTTATGTTCTGTTCGTCTTTAGAGAGTTAGTTTTTCGAGTCCTTTGCTCTTAAAAAAAAAATATTTGTTGTTATAAATATCTCTGTGGTTTGGCAGTAACTCGCTTTTCTCTCATTGCATTACTATTTCCAACAAGATGCACAAGTTCTTGAGTGATCAGGTCCTGTCTTCCAGTGTTCACCACTTCTGCCTTTTGTTGTTGAATCAAGAAATCAAAGCTATGGCCAAAAACCTGATTCATGTATGTTTACATTTGTGTGTTTTGATTTTTATTCATTTTGAGTTAATTTTTGTATATGGTGTGAATTGTCTTTGTTTTCATGTGGGTATTGGGTTTTTCCAAGATAATTTCTTGATGACTTTTTCCCCCCATTGTGTACTCTTGGTACCTTTCTGAAAAACCATTTAACCTATGTTAGGATTTCTCTCTGGATTGTTTGTTCTGTTGGTTTTCAAGGGTTTGATATTACATCATGCTATTTTGTTGACTACACTAAGTTTTACTATGTTCTGAAATCAGGAAGTGTCAAGTCTTGTTGAAGATGTTCTTGGCTGACTCCATGTACACAATTGCCATGGCGCTTGGCATTGACTGTGGGTTGCCTTGGATGATTCTGCTGTTTTTAACTTCATGTATTTATTCATGTCTTTAATGTCAGTAACCCTTATTTCATAGTACAATTTCTTTTCTTGGTTAATTTCTAAATATTTTTTAATGCTATTATAGATGAAATTGTTTTCTCAGAATTTTTTTTGATTGATCACTGTGTATGTAAATAATCTTTTTTTTTTTTTAAAAAAAAAAAAAAACTTTATTTATTTATTTAATTGCCTTGGTGTTTGCCTGGAACTGGAACTACAGACAGTTGTTAGCTGCCATGTGGGTGCTGGGAATCGAACCCTGGTCCTCTGGAAGGGCAGCTGGTGCTCTTAACCGCTGAGCCATCTCTCCAGCCCCGTAAATAATGTTTTTAAAGTGTTAACTTTGTATTCTGCCACATTGCTCAATTTGTTAATTAGCAACAGGATTTTATTGTGGACTCTGTAAGGTATTCTTCATTTAGGATCATCATATCATAGGCAAAGATAATTTCCCCTTTTCTTTCTGGATTGGATGTATTTTGTTACTTGCCAAATTGCTACATAACATTTTCTGGTGCTGCATTGGATAGTAGTGGTAAGAATAGGGGGCTCTGTTTTATTTCTGGTCTTAAAGTGAACATTTTGAGTCTTTCACTTAGTGTTTGCTGTGGGCTCTTCACATGTGTAATCCATTCCAGTCTGTGGTCTGTGGGCAGCAAGTGTCCAGGGTAGCTGTAAATGCTGCCAGACTTGTTTGTAGATGACAGCATCTTGCTACAGTGTCAAAAGGTTGGATACCCCTTAATTGTACAGTTTTTGTAGGTTGATGTGGTTTCCATATTTAGTTTTTTAATAAAGTGGTGCTGAATTTGCGTTGGGTGTGTTTTGTGTATCAACTGAGATAAAGCTGAGACCCTTCCCATCATTGTTGATTCCATTAATTGCTCTTGTGTTGAGCAAGCCTTGCAGTCCAGGACTATGACTCCCTTGTTCTTTAATATGATAATGGACTTGTTTGCTATACTTTACTCAAGGTATTTACGTTCTTCATTAGACATACTACGTTAGTTTTTTTGTGCCTTTGTCTTGATTTGTTTTCAAGATAATGTTCACTTCAAGCATGAATCTGACATATTCTTCAGTTCTTTGGAAGACTTTGATGCTAAGTGTTTGGTAGAATTCTCTAGAGGAACTGTTGCCAGAAGAGGGTGTCAGATCCCTGGAGTGGTGGGTGGTTGTTGGCCCCTATGTGTGCTGGGAGTTGAGCCTGGTCCCCTGCAGGACCAAGTGTTTTAAGTCACTAAGTCAGCTCTTAGCCCCTAGCTGAAAAATTTTAATTACTGTATCTGTGTTAGTCATGTATCTGTGGACCAAAGTACTTGACAAGAATACTATAGCCCATGGTTTTAGAGGTTTTCAGTCTAGCAGCCCACCCAGTTCCTTGGAGTAGTTTGTAGCAGGAACTAGAGGCCTGTAAGTTTTCAAAGGCCTACCCAACATGACCTACTTCTGCCAGTTAGACTCCACATGATAAAAGTTTCACAGCTTTAAAAATAGTGTCACTAGCTGGGGACCAAGTCTTTAAGCATTTGGAAGACATTTCAGATTTAGATCATTATAGCATCTAGTCTCCTTTATGAGTTATGAATTATTCAGAGATTTTACTTGTTTGTGACTTAAGTTTTGGTATGGGGGGGTGGGGATTTATTTTTAATTAGGCATGTATAGTGTGTGTGTGTGTGGGGGGGTATGTGCAGCTGTGAGCACAGGCACCTGTGGAGTCCAGAAGAGGGCATTTTATCTCCTGGAGTGGCACTGACAGGTGGTTGTGTCACACAAACTGGGTGTCAGGAACAGAGCTTTGATCCTCTGGAAAAGCAGCAAGTTTTGTTAACTGCTATCTCATCCAAAGCAGTTATGTTTTTAAGTATAATGTTCTCCTTGTGGTCCATTGTGGTCCAGAGTGTTCTCTTCTGTTCCTCTGACAGCAGCTCTTTTGTAGGACCCTCTTTACTGTTTTAATTTATGTCCTAACATTTATCACGCTCTGCTCTAACGTGGTTTAGTTAGGCCTTTTTCTAGTTCATTAAAGCATAGTTTCTAATTCCCTAGTGACATCTGCTTTGATACATTGATAGGTTAAGAGGGGGCTTTTGGTTTCATAGTAGAGCAGATGCCTGTAATTCCAGGACTCGGCGTAGCCTGGTCTGTATATAAAGGAACTTCCTGAGCGAACAAGGTGCTTCCTTCCCACTGGTGTGTAAACTCACTGCTTTCCTTCTGCTGTTGGCTTTAGTTTCATTGTAGTAAAGTCAGGCAGATGCTTTTATGCTCTGAAATTCTTGACACTTGTAACTATACTTTTCTGAAATACGTAATTTTCTTAAGATATATTTGTCTCGTCAGCATGTTTTCCCTGTTTATACCAGATGTTATGAGACTTTTGTTATAATTACTGAACCAGTGTTGACACACTACTAACTAAAGGCCCTCCCCTTGCCTCTTGAGTTTGTTCCTAGCACTCCTTTTTCTGTTCAGTGTGTCACCTCGTGTTCAGTTGCTATTCTCTGTAGATGCCTTGTGACATGTTGTTAGTGACTTGAACATTTGTGGAGTATTGGTTGGCTGCATTAGAAGATCTCTGTTGGCTGTAGCAGGGCATCAGGAAGTAGTGGACTTTAGGGAGATTATTTGATTGTCTTCTCCCAAGCCCTGCTGAGGTAAATGAGCTGTGCTGCCTGCTTTTGCTGCATTCTTTGTTGTGTCCCCTCCTTAGGGCTTATCTACAATTTTTCTATTTCCAGTTAGGTGACCTTGGAAGCACTGCCTATCAGATTTTCTTACAGGATCCTTTTGAAACAGGAAAAGTTGGAGGTAGCTGTCGCTGGTTTGGTAAGGGTACAGAGAAAGTAGATACTTGTGGACTATGGTGGGGATATAATTTTTTTTTTTTTTTTTTTTAAAAAACTTTATTTATTCGTTATTTATTTATTTGCCTTGGTGTTTGCCTGGAACTGGAACTACAGACAGTTGTTAGCTGCCATGTGGGTGCTGGGAATCGAACCCGGGTCCTCTGGAAGAGCAGACGGTGCTCTTAACCGCTGAGCCATCTCTCCAGCCCCGGGATATAATTTTTAATAGAGCCTTTATGGGCAGGGCTCATACAAACTGGGTGTCTATCCACCCAGGGAGGATAGAGTAGGGAGCCAGAGCAGAATTACCAATGTAGTCCAATGGACCCACTTGTGGGTGTATTTCTACAGCAATGAAAGTGGTTGCTATGCGAAGACTTTCTGTGCTCCTAAACTCCATTGTTAGACAAGTAAGTAAGAAAATGTGTACATAAGTTATGTCCCTGAAACAATGCGGATGAATGTGGATGACTAAGTAAAATGAGCTAATGAAAAGACAGCATCACTTGACCTCACATGAGGGATCTTGGGAAGTTGAACTCAAAGAATAGGGTTCACCGTGGATTGGGTGTGGGTGAGGTGGACAAAGCATTGAATGTTGGTCTTTTTGTTAGAATAAGAGACATAATATTTTACAGTGCTGAATAAGAGCAATGCCTTGAATATTTCAAAAGTTCTAAAGTCAACTTAAATGTTTCACCAAAACCTAAATTTATGCTGATTTATTATTATTATAATCATCTGACAGTATAAACCCTGACTAAAACATGACATTTACCTTGTCAATAAGATACATTATTATTTTGTTGTTTGTTTGGTCTTGGCTTTGTTTTTTTTATTTTTGTTTTTTCCAGACAGGGTTTCTCTGTGTATCCGTAGACCAGGCTGGCCTGGAACTCAGAGATCCACCTGCCTCTGCCTGGGATTAAAGGTGTGAGCCACCACTGCCTACACAGTTATATTTGTTAATTAAAAGATAAATTAAAAAAATAAAAATTTTAGTATTTCCAAAATGTACTGGTGTGATTTTGGGTGAATTGGTACATTTAAAAAGTTTTTTTTTTTTCCTCTCCTGATTTGAGCAGAAAAACAAACAAACAAAATCAGGAGTTATTTTATTTGTATTATGTTATTTTAATCTTTGTATTTTCTATTATGGTATATGTACATAATGAAATTTAGTATTTTAAGAATTTTTAATGTATAATCAAGCTGATTATTTATTACAAGACTTGGACTCATGTAAACCCCTCCCCCACACACACCTAAACAACAGAAATGTATTTGTTCTCAGTGAAGGAGGCTAGAAGTTCATGGTGACTATGCAGGGTTTTTTCCTGAGGCTTTTCTCTTCATAGGCACAACTGGCCTCTCTTCTGTAAGGAAACTCATCACATTAGACTACAGGTTCACCCTTAACACCCCATGTCATTATTTGCCTCCTGAAATGCTCTTGCTGTATACATAGTCACATTTGGGTTCAAGGCTTCCACATAGGAAACTTGCAGGGAAGAATAGATGGCCTGTTGTGGAGGCTGGGAGCCTGAATATCTGGAGGCTGGAGTCAAGATGCCCAGTTAAGGCCTTCCTGAGTTACAGTGAGTCTAAGGCCAGCCTGAGGAACTTACCGAGGATCTTGTTTGAAAAGCTGGAGGAAAAAGCAAAAGAAAGAAACCAAAAACCAAAGGAAAAAAAAAAAACAAAAAACAAAAAACAAAACCACCAAAACTTAAACCAGCTAGGAATATAGCCCAGAGCACTTGCTATATGTGTGAGGTTGTGGGTTCACTACTGTGAGCATGAGATGAGCTCAGGGCCCAGTGTGTGGGTGTAAGGTGTGCCTAGTGTTTGAGCATGAGATTGTGGATTCTCTGCCGTGTTTGTGTTGGGGGTGTTTACTGTTTAGTGATGCTGAGAGAGAAGAGGTCTGCAGTCATTGCTATGGGTCCAGTGATGGTGAGTGGCAGCTCTTCTCATTGCAGAGGTTCTCAGTGAATACCCGTCTCTTGCCTTTCCCTGCCCGTGGCTATGATTCCCCAGTTGTCAAGGCCAACATTTTCAAATTTCTGTGTCATATATTCTCGTTGTCTTCTATGTTTATTCTGATTCTCTGACTCCTTGCACAGTTATATGTATTTTTACTTAGGACCTACTCAGATGATCCAGGATATCACCCACCCACCCAACCACCCACATACCCGCCAAAGTTGAATGGTTATAGCAAACACACCAAATTGTATAGAAATCATCTGGAACTCTAGAAGTGTGGCTGTTTCTGCCCCACATCTTCCAGTCAGCATTCTCAGGTCACAGCAGTTGGTTTCCAGTCTTTCCTGCTTAATACTGGTATTAGTTTAGGATTTCTGGTCATAGACTCTATAGGGATAGAATCCCTTAACACCCAAAGCCTGGTCCTGATGAACTGACTGACTCTGAGAATGGCCCTGGGGTGATGCTGTGCTGTAATTTTGACTAGTTTTGGTTATTTCTTAGTGTTAATTGTGTCTAGAAGTGCAAGTCAGCTTTTCTTTAGTTCTTAAAAATGTTAACTAAATTCTTAGTTTTACTTGATTATTTTATTTCAAATATATGTTGGGTGTAGTCAAGCTTTTCATTGGGTCACCATCTTAACAGAAAACTACATGGAGATTTATTAATTATGGAAGCTCAGCCTATAGCTTAGGCTTGTTCCATTAGCTCTTATAACTTAAATTAACCCATTTTTATTCATTTACGTGTTGCCATGTGAATTGTGGCTTTTACCTCTCCTGAATGTTCTCTGTTCCCTCTGCATTCCTCTGGTGGCTCTGCTTTTTCTCAGCATTCTTTCTCTGCCCTGAGTCCTGTCTATCTCTCCTGCCCAGCTATTGGCTATTCAGCTTTTTATCACACCAATCATAGCAATATATTTTCACATAGTGTACAAATACTCCACAATGATTGGTATTCCAATTTTTGAATCTGTTATTCAATCTGCATTGCTATTGTGCCAGTCGGGCATGAGAGGCAGAAGCAGGCAGATCTCTGACTGTGAGGACAGCCTGGTCTACAGAGTGACTTAGTTTCAGGACAGCCAAGGCCACACAAGAGAAACCTGTCTTGCAAAAACAAAACAAAACAAACAAACAAAAACCCTCTGTGCTAGCAGCTGAAGAACTAAACTGAAATAAGTGAATTTTGTCCCTAATTTGTTCACACTGTAGGTTATAAGCAGTCAGAAAACATTGAGTATTTTAGAATTATACAGGTTTTACAATTCAACAAAATAATTGATATAACCCTATTTGGCACAGCTAGTTGGATTAAAAAGCAGTCTGCTGAGATATGACAGCTATGTAAGAAGCCATTTGTAGAGTTAACCATGGTAGAAGATGAACATGGTGAAGAGGGACAACTTCAGACTAGCGTGGAGGAGCTTGGATTGGGAGCTTGGGTGCCATCCCGGGAACTGGAAAAGTTTAGAATGCTGCTGTGGATGTGGCCTGATTGAGAATGGGATGTATGTGTTCAGGACAACCATTATAAAGTGATTCCTCAGTTCTGCAAGGGAGAATTAGAAGCTAGTAACTCTGAGAATGGAACAGTTGGAGTAATCTAGGTTGAGAATTTGGAATAAGTGTGGTACCTCCACCTTGAGTATATTAAATTAAAAATAATAGATCACTTTTGGTAGGGGAAGAGATTATTGATTTGGGGTAAGGCAATAATTTCAGAATTGATTAACAAGTTTTTGGTGAGTCCTTTTTTAGTAGATAATAAAAGTGTTATATTGAGGCAGAATATTTCTTTCCAAGAGTGTCTAATGGTGCTTAACATACTCTTCATAGTTAGTGTCTGTTAACTGTTACCACACTTGGCATTGATACAGTCTTTGCCATTCTAACACCATATCCTTCATTTTGATATAGACACATTATTTGCTAAACTCTGACCTAACCTCAACATTTGTTTTATTAATAAATATTCAACGTCTTTATACCTGGGTTCTGCTTTGGGGGAAATTATGTTTGTACAAGCTTGTTCAGATTTGTCTTTGTCTTACTGCCATTCTCTTTGTAATGTAACAGCCATGTCCATAGCATTACATTGTATTCACTTTTAAAAGCAGTGTAACAGTGATTTAAGAATACATGGAAGAGTGTACATAAGTTGCGCACAAAGATTATATAAGGGATCTGACAGACTATAGATCTTAATATCTTGAAGGATTTCAGAACTATTGCTTATAGTCTGAATTACCATTGCTTTGTTATTAAAATCAGTGAAAGCGAGTTACATAAAATTAAGAACTACAAATTATGTTTCTTAAAGTTTTTGTTTTTGTTTTTTGTTTTTTTAGGTGTCTGAGTGCCCTTCTTTTATGTATGTATGTGCACTGTGTGTGCGGTGCTTACAGAGGTCAGAAGAGGGTGTTGTCAGAAGTCAGGAGTTAGAGCAGCTGTTGGTACTCTAGGGGTGCTGGAAACTGAACATGGTCCTCTGCAAGAGCTAGCTGAAGTTTTAAGTTTCTTGCTGGGATAGATTATTGCTCCCCTTAAAAAGGTACTTAATAGTTTATTGAACATTAAATTAGTTTAGTTGTTGAACACTTCTAGATGTTTTATGAAGAAAATAAATGTATAGTTTTTAATTTAAAATAGTGTATTGTAGATAGTTTTTTCTACCTGAAATGAAACAAAAAACTAAATGATGGTTTTTACATGTATTCTTTTAGGCTTGATTTAATTTTGGATGAGATTAATCTTGCATCAAGATGTTAATAAGCCAAAATTTAGGTAAGTAGACCACTTTATTAAATGTCACATATCAAAGTAGAAATAATAAAAAAGTAGTTTATATTTTGAAAGCATGCCTATGAGTCTAGAATTAAGGAGTTTTAGTAAATTTTGTAATATCCTATGTTTTTGACCAACTTGTTTCAGTTGATTTAATAGGAGTAAATAAGCAACCATAAAATAGTGACGTTGTAGTTGTTTTATATTTTATGCTTTGAGAGACCCAGCTCCCAGATAAATACATGGTGACTTAGTCTTACTAATGAATGTCCAGCCGTAGCTTGGTTTGTTTCTAGCCAGCTTTTCTAACTTAAATTATCCTATTTCTCTTTAACTACATTTTGCCTCTGGGCTTTTTATCTTCTTTATTCTATATATCTTTCTTTCGTAGTGGTGGCTGGGTGTGTGGTCCCTGGTGTCCTTTTCTCCTCCTTTTCCTCCTTTTCTTCCCTAGATTTCTCTTTATTTTCTCTGCCTGGCAGTCCCGCCTATTCTTTCTCCTACCTAACTCTTGGCTGTTCATCTCTTTATTAGACCAATTGTTTTAGGCAGGCAAAGTAACACAGCTTTACAGAATTAAATAAAGGCAGCATTAAAGAATGCAATATATTTGCATCATTAAGCAAATATTTCACAGCATAAACAAATGTAACACATCTTAGAAGAATATTTCACAACATGAAGCAATCTTGGTTTCCTTTCTTGAGTATTGAGGCTAACGCTTACAGGATCCTTGTATTATTTTAACCTGTTAGAAGATCTGGTTGATATTTGCTTTATCCACGGTCACCATACTCTCACTAGGTCATGAAGATGTGTTGGCTGCTTAATTTTCTCTGTAGTGGAGAGAATTTAGTTCTCTTCTGTGGATCTTACTTTATTTCCTTTGACAAAATTTGTAAGCCACGATTTCTGTTACTGTGATGTTCAGAGCCTGAATGTAGTCACATTCATGCATGTGTGTGGAGGCCAGGAGTTGACGTCAGATGTCCTCCACCATTTACTGAGGAAAGGCTCTTACTGAGCTTTGTCTAGCCTCCTGCCTGTCTCTGCCTTCCGAGAGCTGGAGACCTGAGCTCCAGTCTGCATGCTTGCACAGCGAGCACCTTATCTACTGCGCCAGTCCCTCAGTCCCAAGAGTGACTTCCGGATGTACCATCCCTACTGCTCTTCTACAGATGACTGACTTTTAAAAAGCTTAATTTTGACATTATTTTGTGTCTAAAATGTGAAAGGATGCTTTTCAAATTATCAGCTTTTGAAATGGTAAAAACAGATTACCAGTAAGTAAACATAGCCTTAAAATACATAGTAAAAAGAACACCACATTGGTCAAGTTGGGGAGTGTCTTAAGGTAGAGAAGAAGCTTACTTGTACTTCAAGGTCCTGTCAGTAGCAATTGCTAATTAAATGTGCAATGCCTACCACCCCCCTTCCATTTGGTTACATGTTTGCAATGATACAGGTTTGGCTTATTTTAAATTCTATAGGACTTGGACATGTACTTTTCTTTTTATCATATTATAGTTGACTTTTAGTGATATGTAAACTCTAAAGAACAGAATTGAATGATTATATTATAATTTACATTGAACCACTCATCTAGATAAAGATAAAGAATATTTCATTATCTAGAAAAGTTATTTAACTCTTTTCAGTCTCCTAGTTTTCCATTGAGGTAAGCTTTGTTAAATTTCATTAGCCTGGTTTAGTTTTAATATTTGAACATTTATGTACATAGAATTGTATAGTTTATACCTTTTTAAAAAGTCTTATTTTGGTGTTTTGTTTTTATTACTGTGAGAATATCATTATTTATTATTCTTACTGACTAATATTCTCTTGTGAATATAACATTTATGTGTTCTGTTTGTAAGCTTTTGTTCTCAGTTGCCAATTCTTACCCCTCTGCTCATGTTCCTTTTATTGTTCCCTGCCACTAGCTGAAGATGTAAGCTCTCTGTATCATGATATATAATTACTTACCTGTGCACACATGCTTACTGTTAAGAGGCATTGTGTAGCAGGATTTCAGATTGTACTGAAAGAGACTCAGAGCCAGATATGGGGAAAGGCTGAAATATCACAGAGAGGAAACACCAGCTATCTTCCAGCTCGTGTCTGACTGTAGCTGCCAGTGGGCATAGATGCAGCCAGTTGTTTCTTTTCCCATCTCAACTTCTGTAATGAAGGCTGCACACAGTAGGACACTGACCCCCTCTCTTGCTGTTCTTTCTTCTAGAAGGATTTTTGTTGTTCTTGTTGAACATAGAACCTCCATTAACTTGTATTTCCTTCTGGATGCAAACAAAGTGTGGTCTTCTTATTGACACTGTTTGATTTGCATATCCCTAACTTCTTGGTTTGCGTATGTACATATTTTGGATTAGATTTTTCTCTTCAGCTTCTCTTGATGTCCCTCACTTGTCCTCTTTGCTACTCTGGAGAAAAGAACTGTTTTCCTTGGTTGGAGGTATAAAATTATGAGCAGATGAAGGCTTGCACCAAAATTTGAATTTCTGAAGTTATTTTGTAAAGGTTTTATTTAACTAGATATTCATGTTGCCAAATTTATTGGCATTTTACTTATTTGTGATTCTGAGACAAGGTCTCACTGTGTGGCCTAGGATGGCCTCAGACTTGCTGCCTAGGCTGCCAGTGCTGGGAGTATAGGCCGGCCACCACACCTCCTCACAGAAACACGAAAAAACAGAGTGTGTTAGTATTGTATTGCTCAAGGCCGGGTGGATAACTGCAAAGCTAGAACCCGGTCCTCCTACCTCAGCACAGTATCTTTTGAGAAGACCCGTAAAGCCAGTATTTGATATCTAGTAGGATTTCTATCTAGTCTTGAGGATTGTGGGCCTCCCTTACCACCTGACTATTGATCTGTAAAATGTTCTTAAATATCAATTGATTAACGTTATCTGAATTTGTTATTGTAGTTAAATTGTTTTTAGTCCATCCTTGGTAACAGAGTTAGGATATGTAATTATAATTATGTGTTGGAATACAGTCTTGTGAAAGCCAAAGGCAGTGTGTTTTATGAACTTCAATCTCTTATCCAAGCATATAACACCTTATTCATAATAGATGTTTGTTTTTTTGAGATGGTCTTGTCCCATATTCCAGACTTTCCTGGAATTTACTATATAACCAGGCTGGCCTAGAACTCAAGACTGTCCTGTCTCAGTCTTAAGTGGCATAATTAGTCTGAATTCTACTCACACTAAGTAGAAATACTACAAGAGCCCCAAAATTGTCACCAAAGTGACAATTGAAACATGGAGAAACTTATTTTTTCTCTAGATAAACATTTGAGGACCGGTGGCAGAAAACACAGCATAAAGAGTGAGGGCAAAAAGAGGGAACTGAAACACAGCAGTAGGCAGACATGGAGACTTACTGTTAATTATGAAAGTTTGGTCTTGGCTTAGGCTTGTTTGCAACTAGCTCCTATAACTTAAGTTAACCTGTTTCTGTTAACCTAGCTTCTGTCATGTGGCTTTTTACGTCTCTTCTATTCCCTTCCATGTCCAACTCCCTCCATGTCTTACTGGCATCTGTTGTGTGCCTAGATTCATCCTCAGTTCCCTTCTCTCTCTGGAAGTGAATATACTTTATTACCATTTGTTAATAAAGAAGCTGTTTTGGCCTATGACAAGACAGCTTGGAGGTAGGTGGGAAATCCAAACAGAGGTAAAAGACAAAGTAGGGTGGAGTCAAGGAGACACTAGAGGCTTCTGCCCAGAAAGCAGGGTGACGCAGGTAAAGTCATGGATGGAACCTGTGGCAAGACCTAGATTAATAAAAATGAGTTATGTTGTAAGAGCTAGTTGGTAATGAGCCTGAGCCATAGGCAGAACAGTTTGTAATTAATATTAGCCTCTGAGTAATTATTTTATAAGCAGCTGAGGGCCCGAGGGTGGAAAACATTCCTCTGGACCTGGGGCCCCAGACAGGTCAGAAAAACTTTCAACTACAAAGATGTGTCATGTGACTGGTTTAATAAAATGCTGAGCAATAATCAGGACTTTAGAGAGATGTAATATTGAGGTCAGAGACAGATTTGAGAGTTAACATCCTATCTGGTGTATGTTCCAAGTTTCAGCGTTATTTAATAAGATGCTATCTCAAAAATATAAAATAAAAATTAAAAATCTAAGCAGTTAAGAGCCCTGGCTTCTCTTGGAGGGGACAAAGGCTTGTTTCTTTGTCCACATATAGTGGCTCACAGCCGTTCAGAACTCTGCTCCAGGGGGTCTCATGCCCTCTTCTGTGGGCACCATATGCATACATGTGATGTGCAGGTGTGTTCACACACGCACACACACACACACACAACCACAACCACATATACAGGCAAAATACTCAAAACATAAAATAAAGTCTTTTAAAGATTAGTAAATCTAA
Source organism: Sigmodon hispidus (assembly GCA_004025045.1). Taxonomy (NCBI): domain Eukaryota; kingdom Metazoa; phylum Chordata; class Mammalia; order Rodentia; family Cricetidae; genus Sigmodon; species Sigmodon hispidus. The sequence continues at coordinate 53,820 of PVIH01005618.1, forward strand.
ACTTACCATAGTCTTACTTTTTAATCAGAGAATCCAAACTATAAAAACTTGTGTTTTTTCATATGAAGTTGATTGTATATATCTGCCACATTTTATTAGCTTATCCATCAATGGGCATAGAAGTTTCTAACTCAGTCTATAATTTGTGAATAATGTTCTAGTGAACATAGATTTATAATTTCTTTTGAGACCCTGCTTTCTGTGTTTTTGGGAATATTCTTAGATATTTTTGGCTTACATGGTAAATGTAGTTTCAGTAATGTGGACCATATTGTTTTCTTTAGTGGCTGTTCCATGTGACTTTATGCTTCTATGTCTTTGCTCATTCTTGTGTTGTCTGTCCTACATGCGCCTGCATTAGGTGGTATGTGTTGTTAACATTTGTTTGGTTGAGATGTAGTCTTGCTATAATTTCAAGTGATTTTTCTGTTGCGGCATCTGCAGTGTTGAGGTGCCTGGATCATGTTGCAGGTTTGACTGATGATCATAATGGTAAGCATCTTTCCTTGTGCTTGTTGGCATTTGTAAGTCAGTGGTGCAGAAATGTCTTTTCAGATCCGTTGCACATTAAAAAAAAAACAGATTATTGGAGTGAACATTGTTTTTGGGTTGTGGACATTCTCTATATATTCTGAATATGAACCTCTTGTCACATACATGATTTGAAAATGTTTTCTTGCATTGCAAAGGTTCCCTTACTGTTGACTTTCTGTTGTTGAAGAAAAGTCAAACAGTTTGATGTATTGTAATTTCTTTTTTGTCTGCTTTTGAAATCATAGTTTTTTACATAGGCCAGTCTTGAACTTGCTATGTATCTGAAGTTCACCTTGGCCTGTGATCAATCCTTCTGCCTCACCTGGAATTACCATGCTTGGGTTTATTCAGGCCTTTGATCCTGCATGGTAGGCATCCTACCATTTGATCTATCTCCTCATCCCCATTTTTAGTTATGTATATTCGACCTTATTAATTTTAAGATTGTTTCAGTTGTTTGGTGTCTATTGAGATCTTTATATGTATTTTAGGATGAGTTTTTCTATTCTGACAAAAATGTCATTGGGATTCTGATGGGGGAATTGCATTGAATCTGTAGATTTCTTTGTATAATGTTGACTTCTGCGATGGTTATTCTTGGCTGTCAACTTGACTACATCTGGAATTAACTAAACCCCAAACTGCTAGGTAAACCTGTGAGGGATTTTTTCTTTCTTTTTTTTTTTTTTAAGTTTTTATTTATTTATCTATTTTTAATTTATTTATTATGCAATCAGTGTTCTGCCTGCAGGCCAGAAGAGGATGCTAGATATCATTGTAGATGGTTGTGAGCCACCATGTGGTTGCTGGGAATTGAACTGAGGACCTCTGGAAGAGCAGACAGTGCTCTTAACCTCTGAGATATCTCTCCAGCCCCGAGGGATTTTTTTCTTAATGAAATTATTTGAACTAGGAAGACCTACCTTTAATGTGGGCCATACCTTGTCCTGGCAGCCTCTTTAAGGACATGGAGGAAGGAAGCTGCTGCTCTGGCTGCCTGTCCTCCTCCCTGTGCAAGTCCATTTATTCCTTGCCATTGGAGTCTGTTGTGGGATTTCATTCCTGTTAATATTTTGGGTGTCTGGCCCAATGGGTGTGACCACTTAAGAGAGGGGCAGGGGGTCCTGAGGGGTCAGGCAGCATGAAGCGGCTTGCAGTTTCCATCACTCTTGGGCAAAAAAGTTGTGGGGTTTGTTTCATTCTGTAGCCATTTCATAGCCTAATGAATTCTTGAGATCCTTTAACAGACTTGTAGGTCTCTTAAGAGAAGGCTACTTCTTTGGGATTCCAGCATATGCTGGAGACCAGCTGAGACATCTAACCTCAAGGGCTGCTCAACTGCTGACAGCCATTGCTGGATTAGTTGAACCACAACATGTGAACCAGTGTAATAAAATCTTACATATTTTATCAGTTTTGTTTCTCTAGAGAACCCTGGCTTCTTAATAAGACAGCTTACAACCTCTGTTTTTATTTATTTGTCTTTATTTTTTTTTTAGCCCTGTTTTTGCAAGTTTTCAGTCTGTAAGCTGGTTAAGTTTATTCCTGTATTTCTGTTTTTGTCTCTGGGATGCTACAGGAAGTAGAATTGTTTTGTTAGCTTCCTTTTTGTTTAGTTTGTAATAGAAACACCTTGCCTTTGCATATTGATTTTTGTATGGTAGAGTTTTGTTAAATTCTTTTTAACAAGTTTTGAATGTTTTAGAATTTTCTACAGGGAAGATCACACACACTTTTTTTACTTGTGACTTTGCTTTCCCTAGTCTATGTCTCTGCTCTCCTGATCTGTGAGGAAAAGCATTAGTCACTGTTGAGTATGAAGTTAGCTGTGGTCTTTTCATAAATTACTTTTATTTCTGCTTTGTTGAATGTGTTTATCGTGAAAAAGAATGTACTATGTACTGTCATACTCTTTTAAGTAGATGTGATGTGGTACATTAATTTCTATGTAAAACTATTGTTAAATTTCAAAATAAAAACAACAGAACCTCAAAACAAAAGGATATTTTCTGATAGATATTTCCTTATAGCCCCTGACTATAAGGTTGCTTCTCTTTAATCACAATTACATGATAATGTAGATTTTAGAGATTCTAGATGTCATAGCTGCTTATTACAGGAGATTAAGCACAAACGCTTGCATGTATATACATGCCATTTTGAGGGTGCTTTAGATTCACTTCACTTTAGATTCCTTCCAGAGAAGAACCAACTATCAATACTTTTAAAAAAGGTTTTCAAGTACAGACATACTTACTTGGTGATCCTGGCTATGGACTTAGAAATATGAAGCTGGCATGGTGGTATAAACCTGTAACCTCAGCACTTGGGAGATGGAAAGGATCAAGAGTATGAGGCCAGTATGTGCTATCTAAGGCTTTAATAGTGTAGAGTCTAATTTCCAGGAAAAGGAATTGTGCAGTCTGTCTTTTGCAGCTATTTAAAATTTTTTCCTGAAACACACCTGGGGTTTTTAAATGCTGATCTAGAATTGTGTCAGGTACAGAAAAGGACCTTTAGTGTGGGATCTAGATCTAAGTTTTCTACAATATATATTGGTTAAATGGATGTTCATATGTTTTTATATCAGATATTTAAAAGCTAAACTATTCTTTTACAATTAAGGAAATTGACATGGATGCCTATTCAAGTTGATCTCTGTTTTATTACTGTTTGAGTTTGTAGGGATACATGTAATCAGGGACCACTACTTTCCTTGGGCAAATCAGTTCACATGTTTTAATAGGTAATCTGTTTATATCAACATTTAGTGTGGTAGAGGTGAATTCAGTGTAGCTTTTCCTGAGTTCTGTTGTCTGGACTTGAAGATAGTCACTATCTAGATGTCTTTTTAGAATTTTTCTGTGTTTGTCCATCCTTGGTATCCTTTTATTTATCTTTGCTAGTTTGCTCTTGAAGATATGCATCAAACTGAATTAGGGCCTGCCCTTCATTTATTTTAACTTCAGTTGTTCAAGACCTTACTTTAGATACTGTCTCATTGAGGCATTGGAGGTCAGACTTTCAACATGTAAATTTGGGGTCAATACAGATTTGTAAAAATAAGTATGTTCAAAATATTCTCCAGTTCAAAATATGCCTAAATGATCGTATGTGCCGAAGTAACTATTTGGAATTGCTTATTAGATATTGCTTACTAAAAAAATGTCTGCCAAAAAGGATAGCTGTGATTTTTGTAATGAATACGTGTTTAACCATACCTTTAGAATTTAAGGACAAATGTAATAGAGTGACCAGGCTTGTACCATTTGGTTTACTATGCTCAGTATACTGATAGGTATACTTAAGGACTTTAGGAGAAGAGTCATCCTTTGGAGGAAGAGTTCTAGTCCATCCTTATTTTATACCATCTATGCTGATTTTTTTGGAGGGTTGCTATATGGGGACTGAGCTCAGAGTCTTGAGTATACAAAGCATGGCCTCTGGCCACTGATCTACATCCCTAGCCCCACACATTCATTCTGAGCTTATTTTATTCTTATAATACTGACATAAAATAACGATAAAAACTTAGTCTATCTGTCAGAATTATACAATTTGAACTGGAGATAGTCATAAGGCTACTGATAGATTATTTTATAAGGCTACTGGTAGAACATGTGTAATAAAAAGATTTAAATTATTTCTCAAGGAATGGTAGTGGTTAATATTGGAACCATTGTCTAAAGTCCATTTGTTTCTGGTAAATTATATTAAAATGAGAGACTTATTCTAGAGAGAAATGAATATATTTTTAATTTGGGAGCTTAGAATAAATTGCTTTTTTTCCCTCAATGCACTCTGTTGTCCTTATTGTATACTATTGTAAATTATATTAGCTTTCAAAGTTTTTATTTGTATGGTAAATCATATATTGATAAGATAATGACCAGTTATAACACAGGAGTAAGTTCTGGCTGTACATTGTATGGAGGTACACATTGTCATGATCACATTTCCCAGGTAGTTTTATGTTATTGTGTACTGTGTCAGATAAGTGTGAGTTTGTGAACACATTGGTAGCTAGAGGCTTCTTAGAGACATTCAGTATATCTGACATTAGTGAAGAAAACTCTTAATTCCTGACAGATTATGGGCCTCTATTGTTTGTTTATACTTACCTTACTCTAATTTGTGTGTCCATCCATGCTTTCTAACACACCATCTGATGGCTCAAAATGCAATGAATTTAACAGGCTGTGCCTTGTGTCCTTTTGGGAGATGCTGTGGTGATATATTGTCTGTAATTTAAGAAATAAAGCTTGCCTGAAGATCAGAAGACAGAGCCAGCCACAGAATTAGCCATAGAGGTCAGGGAGTGGTAGCACACACCTTTAATCCTAGCACTGGATGCAGATCCAGTAGATCTCTGTGAGTTCAAGGCCACAAGCCAGGCAGTGGTGGCACATACCTTTAATTCCAGCATTTGGGACTCCGTGCCTCTGTTCCCAGTATTTTGTGCCTTTAATCCCAGCACTAGGAAAGTTGAAACAGGAAGTAATATTGGCTGGGTAGAGAAAGAAATATAAGGCAGGAGGAGACAAGAGTTTGCACCCTGCCTTCCCCTTCCTTTTGGCTGTGGGATGTAGAGGCATTCAGTCTGAGGATTCATTAGTGGGGAGAAGTCTCTCTAGTAGCTTGTTCCTCTGCTTCTCTGATCTGTCAGCTTTTCCTCAACATCTGGCTCTGGGTTTTTATTGTGAGATCAATTAGGACTTGAGCAATAGGAAGCTTTTTCTTGGACTTTATAGGTGTGTTAGAAGAGAGGAATCAGCATCAATTGGCATTTGAAAGACACTATAAGAGACCGTGTTCTGCATGAACATGTTACAAAGGAGCCCAACAGTAGTAAGAAAGCTCCTGTGGTAACCAGCCATGATCTAATCTGAGGGACCTCATGAGTTAAGGATAACTAGATCTGTGTGAGTGAGCGCCAGAGAGAAGAGAAGAGGAATGCAGACCATGCATCACATCAGGAATGAAACACATCAGGAATGAAACACATCAGGAGCGTCAGGGGACCAGTGAGTTGGATCACTGAGGGCTGGTGGGGGGAGAGTGGAGACTATAGTTGGAGGTGAATGGGGCGTAGCACAGCTAGTTCAGCTGTGTTAAGAGCTTGAGATGATGCCTTGAGATAGGAAATTGTGAAGAATGACACATTCCTCCTTCTGCTTACCAAGTGGGGATAACTGGAAAAGAGCTAAGCTTGGTGGTCCGTGCCTGTCATCTCAGCACCGGGGAGGCAGACCCAGACGCAGGCATGAGGAAAAAGAAAAGAACTAGTGGGTTCCATTTAAAATGGGAGTGGCTGTTCAGATTTCTTTCTTTTCTCTTAAAGGTAGCCACATGCTAAGTAATATTTTAGATACAAGGGACACATCCATCAGTGAACAAAGCCTTCTGTTCTCCAGAAGCTTGCTAGGTAATCAAGGGAGAGGAACCAAGTGATGAAGTCTGTGCCCTGTCCAGTGTTAGTAGAGAGTGTACCGTGCTCTGGGTAAAGCGAAAGAGATATCTAGGCTCAAGGGAGACCCATCAGTGGATTTGGAGTCAGACCTTGATTCTAAACTTTGACTGTAATTATAAGATTGATTTTTTTTTTTTTTGCAGTCTAACTTTCTATTACTTGAGGTATTTTAGAAAAAATAATTGTTGCCACTTGGTGGCACTACATGGCTTAAAAATGAATTAGATAGTTAGCTGTACACTGTTATACATGATTACATTTGGGCAAGAAACTATTGAAGATGAGAAACTTGATGTTGTTTTTGGTTCTTTATAAATAACACAATTCCTGGTATTCTAAAATAGGGTTTTATTAAGATTCCATAAAATAGAAAATCTAAACCAAGGCTTATTAGTTTAGTGGGCAGGGGGAAGTATGCAATTTTTTTTTTTTTTTGCAAGAAATCTTCATTAGTTCAGATACTATTTGTCATTCAGTCTTAATCCTCTTCTGAGTCTAAATGTGGAAAAAGTAACTTTTGTGTTAGAAAATAGTTTCAAGGTGTTTTTTTAGTAGTAGTGTTTTTCAGAGTGAGTATTTTATTTTTTCTTACTAAGCTAAGAAACACTTATTTTTAGGTGATCAAGGTAAACATTTGGAAAGCAAAGAGAATTAAATGTTCTTAATTAAATCTTTCTACAGCATATTGAAGGCTCCAGCAGTTATCTCTAAAATCTTTTATTTATTTTATGTCTTTAGACAAAGTATAGTTGAAATGTGAGAAGTGGGGCTGCAGAGATTGCTCAGTGGTTAAGAGCACTGACTGTTCTTCCGGAGGACCTGAGTTTGATTCCCAGCATCCACATGGCAGCTAACAGCTGTCTGTAATTCCAAGATCTGACACCCTTATACAGTTATACACCCAGGCAAAACACTAATTCACATAAAATATTAAAAAAAAAAAAAAAAGAAATGTGAGAAGTGAATTGTGTTTCCAAGCATACTTTTGCTCCCAACAAAAGACATTTACAGTTACAATAAAGTATTTGTAATGTATTTTTTTTTTAAACACTTTTATTTATTTATTTGCCTTGGTGTTTGCCTGGAACTGGAACTACAGACAGTTGTTAGCTGCCATGTGGGTGCTGAGAATCGAATCCAGGTCCTCTGGAAGAGCAGACGGTGCTCTTAACTGTTGAGCCATCTCTCCAGCCCCCCTTTCTTTTTTTTTTTTTAAAAAAAGATTTTATTTGTTTATTATATATACAGTGTTCTACCTATATATACCTGCATGTCAGAATGTCGTTAGAGATGGTTGTGAGCCACCATGTGGATGCTGGGAATTGAACTCAGGACCCCTGGTAGAGCAACCAGTGCTCTTAACCTCTGAGCCAGCTCTCCAGCCCTATTGTTTTCTAGGTTACACAACCAGCAGTGTATACTGTGCAGACAGTGTGGCACACTCAAGTCACAGAACAGATCACCACAGCTTGCAGCACCCTGCATTTCTCTTCTCAGTCACTAGGTCTTTCGTTCAGAGTAGCCTGATGCAGTGTATCACCACAGTAGCCTATCCTAACTTCAATGAATATTCTTTTTTAGGCCTGTCTTCCAACTTTCCTGTACATAGAATTACACAGTGTTTTATCTCTGGATTTTTTTAATCAACAATGTGTAGGAGGTCTGTGAATTTTGTCAGGTATAGCTGTGGTTCACTTGTAGTTCTTATTATAATGGTTTGTCTTTCACTACAGGACTTTGGGATTAAGTAATGCTGTGGTGACCCTGCCCTACACATGTAGTAGTGTTTTTGTTGGTGTGTGTAGGTTGGAACTAGAAGCTAACACCAGAATATTCTCAAGTGTGTGCTCTCACCAGCTGTTTTATCATTCTCGTTTCCTCACCAGTGCTTGGCATTCTGACCTTTTTAATTCTTCTTCTCTTGGAGTGTCTTACTTGCTCAGTTAGCTGTCCTCTTTTATGAAACCTCTGTATATTTGTATTTAAGAAAAACAATGTGTCTATTTGTGTGTGCACATGTGCACTGCACAAGTACCCAGGGAAGCCATAAGAGGTGACTGGATCTCTTGGAGTTGGAGTTAGTTAATAGACAGTTGTGAGCTGTCCAGTGTGGGTCCTGGGAGCTAAACTCAGACTCAGTGAGAGCATTGTGTGCTGATAACTGTTAAGCCATTTCTCTAAACCCTCTTTGCTTGTATTTTAGTTAAAATTAATTTTCCCTTTTCTTCATTAGGATCATCCACCCCTTTTACAACTTTATTTCTAGATAGAAGCTGCTTTTCTATTTCTTAGAAAAACATACCCATGACCTACTTTGATCTCATCATCTTCCCTTTGTGATGCCTTAATCTTAGTGTAGTCCAGTGGGTCTTCATTTTGTTTTGTAGCCAAGCTTCTTGTGTTCTGTTTGTTTTTCCCCCTGTTGTAAGGATGTGAATATATTCTCTTATGTTCTTAAACAGTGGTCTCAACTGCAGGCAGTTCTGTGTCTCTGATCCTATGTCTCTGACTCGGCAGTGCTTGGAGACATTTTTGTTTCTACAACTGAATGTCTAGAATACTTTGGCATCCAGGGCATTGGATGAAGGATGTCACCCAGTAGCATACAGTCTGCCAGACGCTGGCACCTACAGCCTGGGAGCAGTCATCCAGCTCATGCTGGCAGCAGTCAGTCGGAATCTGTCCTAGTAACTTTTTTACACCCTATGTCACCTTCTAATGTGAATGAATATACATTTTATATGTATAGGAAGACTGCCACTGATAATGTGTTCATAGATAAGGTGGTCATGCATATAGACATGGACCTGTTTCTCTTTCTATTTTTATCCTTGGTCAGTTGACTCTAGTACAGTGACACAAGCTTTAGTTCACGTGACACATCACACATCCTTATAGGCGATGTGGAGCTCCCTTCTTTTGTTCTTTGTAATCCATAAATGTTGGGCTATGTTGTCAGTCTTATAAAAATAAAATGTATTTAGTACTGTGAGGTAGAATCAATATCAATATCTTCATGATATGGTATAAGTTTTTCAGTTTTTATGAATGCCATTTTTATTTAAGTCAGTGAGTCTCAGAGTATTTGTTCTTAGGACCCTTTAAACTCTGATTTGTTTATGTGATTATGTCAGTGTTTCTCCACCTCAGTGCAGTTGACATTTCAGGCCAGGGATCATAAGGAATTTGTGCCTCGAAAAATGCTTCTCAGCGCAGCTGCCCCCACTGTGCTCACCCAGTGTGACAGCCCAGGATGTCCCCAGGCAGTTGAGAATGATGGCTCTTGTTTTTGAATGTGAGCAGAAGCTGCATAAATACTTCTTTCTTTAAAGATAGTATTTCAAAACATGTTACCAAACAATATACTTTCTAGATTGTAATTTAGTAAGTAGAGTAGCATTATTTTACATTTTGAAGAGTCTTTTAAATGTCTTAATTGAAGACCTATGTATTCTATGTTGGGCTATCACAAGTCATACAGCCCTTGGAAAATTCCATTATACACTTAGGAGAGAATGAGAAAAGGCAAAGAAGGTGTTAGTATGAAAATTGCTTTAATTCTGAACACTCTGTGCAGGGCCTCGGGGGTCCCCAGTGGGCCTCAGAGCACATTTTTAAAACTTACCCTTGAGGATTATAACTGTATTCTTGTCTGTAAGGTTCTAATTTAATTAAGTTATTTTAATCTTTTTAAAGAATGTCAGAGATCTAAAATACTTTAATACCATTATTATATCCCCCCTTACTCAGTTTATTTGCATTGCAGTTCTATTTTGACTTCATATGTTTGAGTCACCAAAGAAACATTATTATTTGTGTCTTTTTTTCCCCCTTAAATTAACCTATCATCTTAGTCTTTGTGCTATTGTAACAGAATAAGCCAGGTTGGTTCATTTATAATGGACAAAAATCTATTTATCGACAGAGACTAGGAATGCCAAGGCTTAGGCTACTTGCTTCTGTTGAGTGCCTTTCTTATGGTGTAACTCTAGTGAGTATCCCGTTGATGATAGGGAGAAGAGTGCCCCGACCTCCCAGGTGACTTGGTGATGATGCCTTCATCCATTCCCTCCACACTGCTTTAGCATCTGTCTTCATGCCTACCTTCCAGGGCTGCTGCATGGCACATGAACGGAGGAGCACACTCAAGCCACCCATATATTTACCAGTTCCTAATCACGTTTCTGTTTATCCCTGTGTCTCCAGTTCCCTATGTGCAGCCATTTCCTATTTTGAAGAGCACTCTTAGTGTAGAGCTGAGAAATAATTATTTTGTTTTCTGACTGTATTCTTCTCTGTACCCCAGTTCCATGTTCCTTGTCGTTTATCTGTGCTGGAGCATGGACCTAAGGTCTCATGCACACCAGACAAACATTTTGCCCCTGAGCTCTACCCCCTTGGCTCACTGACTGGTCCTGTCATTTATCTTAACTAGGATATTACCCCTAGTTTGTCCAGACTTCTGTTGTTTCTGTTGTACTTTCCAGCCAGAAGGAGAGGCAGAACAAAATTGAAATGTTTTTGGTTCGTTTCAGTGAGAAAGACCATGCTCTATGGGAAACCTTGGGTCACCTTGTTAATTGACAATACATAGAACCCATAATGTGCAGACTTGGGGTTTGGCTGTGTAGTTTTGGAAAGATCTAGGAAGTAATATTTCTTCTACATTGTATATTGACAGAATGAATTACATTTTGTGATTGCTCTTTTCTTAGAAAACTGAAGTGAAATTCACATAACATATAATTAACCATTTTTGTGTATGGTGCTTTGGTGTGTGGTGTATTCACATTGTTGGGCAATCATTAGCTTGTATCTAAATTGTTTGGTCATCCTGTAAAATATATCAGTTCTTATTCTTCTGTTATCATCTGGTATGTTTACTTCTGTGTCTGGATAAATTTACCTATTTATATCTATAATATAGTATTTATAAACTATTCCAAATACTTAAAAGGTCAGAATTAATAACTTTTTATGATTGGTTACTTTTCTTTGACATATTGATTCAGATTGTAACTTGCATTGGTTTCTCTTTGAGGTAAATAACATTCCGTTGTCTGAATAAGGCACATTATCTATCCATTTATCACTTGCTGACCAGTTGGGTTTTTTCCTACCTTTTGGTTTTTGTAAATACAAGCTATAAATGTTTGACTATGAGTTAGTTTCTCTGTGAGCCAGGTCTGGTGGTACAGGTAGCCTCTCCTTACCTTCTTTGGAAACTAAAACAGGAAGAGTGTGCATTAACGGCCTACCTGGACTGCCCAGTGAGGTGAGGGCCCCATGCAGCTCTGGGACACCCTCTCAGACAGACAGCAGGACTGTGGATATTTTGTAGGTCAGTGGTATTTATGTATTAATCTCTAGGTTCAGTTGCCAGTATTTAAAAACATACTGTCTCTGAACATCGAAACATAAGTTTTCATTTTTGCTGCTGTATTAATTAGTTGTTAAACAGCTGGATCACATGGTTCTATTGAGTCCTGTCTGAATAGCTAAACTTGCTTTCTGCAGATGGTCACCTCACTTTCTTGTCCTCAATGTTTGAGAATCTCTGAGTCCTCATTTGTCTCTCTACTCGTTTTCTTTTGTGTTTTTGTTAAAGCTAAGGATCTTATGGGTATGAAGAACTATCTTTTTGAAGCTTTGATTTTTATTTCCTTAGTGACACAGGTCATTCATTCATTAATGCATTCATTTTCAAGGCAGGATTTTCTCTGTGTAGCCCTGACTGTTTTTGAATTTGCTCTGTAAACCGGGCTGGTATCAAACTTGAAGATTTTAGGCCTGCCTCTCTGCCTCCTTAAGTGCTTTGATCTAAGGTGGGCGCCACCATGCCCTACATAGACCTTTTATTTCAATAAAGTCTATATTGTTCGTTGTTCACCTCCCCATGCTTTTGATATCAAATGGGAGTTTTACAACTGGACTTTTTTTACATCATTGTTTTCTTTTGTTTTTAGAAACAGGGTCTCAACATATAGCCCTGTTGGCTTTTTTTTACATCATTGTTTTCTTTTGTTTTTAGAGACAGGGTCTCAACATACAGCCCTGTTGGCCTGAAATTCACTATGTAGACCAAGCTGGCCTTTGACTTACAGAGATCCATCTATGTCTACCTTCTGAGTGCCGGGTATTCAGATTGTTGATTGTTTTTGTTTTAGTTTTTGACCTGGTTTAAAAAATAGTTCTTTCCCCCATGAAATAACCTCAGTACCTTATCAAAAATCAAAAATTTTCCATACATGATTGATTGATTTCTAGACTCTGAAATATATTCCATTAGTCCATACACCTGCCTTTTTACTACTTATTACTGTAACTTGAAATCAGGAAGCACTTCACTTGTCTTTTTTAATATTAGCTTTTCTACTTAGGGTACTTTGAAATGTTGTATGACTTGAAGACCAGTTGAAATGAAAACATTTGTGCTAGAGAATCTCATAAATGTACAAAATGTGTTTTGATCATAATACTCTCCTCCTCTTCCTCCTCCTCCTCCTTCTTCTGATGCCTAGATCCACCCCACTCAAGAGTATGAGGCCATCCATTTACCACCATGGTTGACCCACCAGGGGGCCACAGAGGCCATCATCTGTCAAGACTCTTTCAGCTTAAGTACAGACTGGCTTGTCCTGTGCAGGTCTGGAGCGGGCTGCCCAGTGTTGAGAGTAGATGAGTGCAGTCTGGTCCTGTCTCCGTGACTCAGCAGGATTGGGTGGGTGGGATGGTAGTATTGTGTTTGTGGTGGATTACACACACACACAATTGAGTTTCTAAGTCAATCCCATCTACTCGTAGAGCTGCTTTTATCTATGGTATAGAGGTAAATTTTAGAGGACAGTCTGATAACTATGTCTGTTAGCAAAATAATAAATAGTAGGTTCATTCCTGGGGCCTATGAGTTCTTGGTCAGATTTGCAGACCTAGATAAGCATTTCCTCAAAATATTGACATAGTACTGATGAATTTCTCATTTCTGAGTTTTAATTCTAAAAATTTCTGATTATTTCTAAGAAAATAGGGGTAGAGGATGTCCCAAAAAAACCAAACCAAAACAAAACAAAAAACCGTGAGCTGGTGAGTTGGCTCAGAGCAAAGAAGTTTGCTATCAGCTTGGAGTCTGAGTTCTGCCCCAAGCCCTCGTGGTGGAGGAGAAGTAACTCCTGTAAGTCATCTTTTGAGCTGCACATGTGTGCCTGCCCGGTCAGCACAGCACACAGAGATGGAGACACACACTGACTAGATATAGTTTCATGCCTGTACCTTGTCATACCTCACCATTTTTGTTGTTGCCCATGTGTGTTTAGCATCTGCCCTTCGGGTTGTTAGAAGTCTTTATGGTGAGATGCCGCTCTGCTCCGCTCCGCTCTGCTCCGTCACTTGAGTGTGCCAGTTACTCAGTGCCCAGGCTCCTTTTCTTGTGTCTGCATGTTACTAGTGTTTGTGAAAAGATTATTCCAAATAATTGTAAAATTAGAGAGTGTTTGGAGTTTAGTAGTTAAATTTTCATCCTGGTTTCAAATAGTGTTGCAGGTTAGTGATGTCATTAAATTAGTATGTGTTGTACATGTAAGAAAGGATCTTAGAAATTTTCTTACTTGATCTTCAACCTCGGGTTCTGTTCTTCAGTGTTCTGGCATGTAGTTACCCACTGAGCCATTTTAGTTGGCTTTTGTGGATACATTCTTCAGTGTCAAGAAGTTCCTGGTTTTTCCTAATTTTAAGGTTAAATTCCATCTGAACATATTGACTATGTGACTATGTGTTCTGCTTTCTTTCTTTCTTTCTTTCTTTCTTTCTTTCTTTCTTTCTTTCTTTCTTTTCTTTTCTTTTCTTTTCTTTTCTTTTCTTTTCTTTCTTTAAGATAGGATTTCTTTGTAGTTTTGGAGCCTGTCTTGGAACTTGTTCTATAGACCAGGCTGCCTCTGCCTCCCAGTGCTGGGATTAAAGGCACACGCCACCACAGCCCAGTGTGCTCTGTTTTCTGTGACAAGCTCCAGAATAGAGTTTGTAGATTATAAGCCACATGGGTTGTAAGGCTAAACATACTAACACTTACTTACTTATTATATGTCATGGTGGTTAGTGCTGTAGACTCTCTGGTTAAGATACTATCTGGATGATATGTAATATACTTTGTAATATATATGTGTAATGTATGTATTATACATTGTCTTCTAGCAGAAGTGAGAATTAGATTTGTATGTTGTTACATTGTGTATAGCACTTATACGCTTAAATACTATAGTGATTTAAATATAGTTAAGTGGGAGGTTTTTTGCAGTTGAGATGACAGTTTGTGGATGGTTTTCTCTTCTTGACCCAGTCTCATATATTATAGCTGAAGTTGTAATGATCTCTAAAGGCTAATGTAAATGAACATAGGGTTTGTGAAAACCTGACTAGAACTCAGCTAGTGGGCAACATTATAATTTATTTATAGCTGTGTAATACAATTACTAATGAACTAACTTAGAATGAGGGCAGAATTATACTACATTTTATGTGAAATTATACTATATGACAAAGGTTGGCATTATGTAATAAGTACCCACAAAATGTTAACATACTTGCAATAAATACAATTAATAATGTACATAAAAGAATGAAATTAAGCTAATTTTTATCAAAAAAGAATTATTCATGAACAGAAAGTGGACAGCATAGATTTGATGACAGGAAGGTTGTATCTGATCTGAATTACTGAGTGACCTAGGAAGCCTGCTCAGAGGGATTACAGAATAATTATGTTAATATGCAATTATCACCTCATTTCTTCTGTAGTAACCTCAAGATGTAGTGTAGTAAGGGTGTTATAGCAAGTGCTGATAGTTTGCAAAAATACTGATGTTTGAGATTTCTGAGACAATAAGACTAGCTTGAGGCATATAAGTGATGATCTGTCATCTTGAAGACAGATCTGACCTCTGTACTTTTTAGTGCTCACAGAATAACTAGAGGCAGTTACAGCTGGAGAACTCATTATGCTTCTCTGGAAACTGAAATACATTTCATGGAGATTTTAAACCCCCATTTGCAGCTTTAAAAAAAAGTGTATGAATTGTTTAAAGAACATGTTTAAATTCAGTTAAGAGGAAGATTCTGTGAGTTTATGATTATAGAAGGATTTTAGTAGTGCCATTTAAACAGTACTTTAAAGAATCTTAAAGAGTACTTTGAATTCATCAAATTCAAGTTCTCTTAAACATTGAAATCTTCTAAACATGCCATTATAGTATGTTGTGAATGCTAACTGCTTTCATTTTTATTATATATATATTTAGTGATTCACTTCCTTTTATTTTTATCTTATGTGCATTGTGTTTGCTTGCATGATTCTCTGTGTGAGGATGTCACATCCCCTGGAACTGGAGTCACTGAGAGGTGTGGGCTGCCATGTGGGTGCTAGGCCTTGAACCCAGGTTCTCTGGAAGAACAGTCAGTGCTCTTAACCTCTAAGCTTTCTCTGGCACCAATTAGCTTCCTTAAATTTAATAAATAAAGCTTATCTCCAGATATACTTGTTTTTTGGTACAGTAGCAAACTGATAGGGTGGCTCAGCTGTATGTGTTTGTCCACATAAAGGTAGTGGGAAACTGTTTGAAAAAGTGCAAAATTAGTTAATGGGTCAAATGCTTTCTTACCTGAATTCACAGTTCTCTGTGAATCTAAGGAAATAGATGTCAAAATTACAGATTCTTCATTTAGTGCAACAGAATGTCATGATGCATTGTTTTTCATTGTGTTCTCAAAATTGTATAAAGTACTTGAAGCACTTTATAGTCAGACAATATTATGAAGGTTAAACCCAGAAGAATGTTAGTTGTTCATAAATACGACTATTCATGGCTAGTAAAGTCACATTTCATTATGTAGATATAAAGAAACCTGACTGGTAAAGACCTGCTTTTATATTTTAGCAGTGTAATTGTTTTCTGTTTTGCACATGTACTCTTCATAAGTCTTTGAGCAAAATAATGGTTTGTTATCTTTCCAATGTGAAGTTAAGATCTTATTAAGCCATTCTGGTAACAAGGATGCAGCATCCAAAACAACACGATGTTCTCATAGTTTGTCACCCCGCTGTTTGGTGGGTACCAGTGAAGTTGCTTTAAATGGAAAGCGGCTGTTCCATCCTCTAACCTCTAACACCAGAACAGATGGGTGGAACACAGAACATGGAAGGCTTTACCTCTGAGGTGGTAACAGTGAAGCCACTCATTAACACTGAATTTACCACTTCGTTAGCAACGCTGCTTCCTGTTGAGAAACGCTAATACAGGCTTCAAATCGACTGAGCTTATATTTGTCTGCTTCTGGGATTATAATAAATAGAAACAGAAAGTGTCTTTCAGGCTAGTTAAAAAGCTGTCATTCATCACAGATGTATAAGGTTGCTGTTAATACCGAGGCATTTTGCTTTTCTTCTGTACTCAGTGAGAAATACCAGGGACGAGTAACAGGACAGCATCAGTCCCACTTTTCCTTTGACATTGTACACTCTTTCTCACACATGTTTATGTGCTGCCCATTGTTAACTTCTGTGTTTGGGATGTAGACTCCTGCTGGGTGCTGCATTAGCACCATTTTGGGGTGATATCATTGAATATGATCTTATTGGAAGTCTATTTTTATTACTGTGGAAGTTTGCCAGTTTCAAAGCAGAATTTTAAAATGTGTGAGAGAAGGAATAATGATTGTTGGTATAAATAATGCCAACAAAAATCTTTTATGATATTTGTTTGTAATCTTTGGTGCATCTATTGAGCATTTTGTTGCAAGAATAATGTCTTTTGTAAGTTATGAAATGAGACAGTTATTGCAAATCTTTTATTCTTTTGCTAGAGTTTTTATAAAGCATGCAATTTATACACCGACTGAAAATTACTTAAATATCTTAATTTCTGAATTGAATTTTAGAGTCCTGCTGTCTTAAAATAGTATTGTTCACTATAAAATTTTAACACACTGCAAAGATAATGTGAAGGATTTATTTTTATGTGCAAATCAGAAATCAAGCCTATCTTGTTTACTCTGTCTTAATACTACAGCTGTTCCCGGCACTTAAATAGCAAGTGTGTAGTAAGTGTGTGGTGTGTGAATGAGCTGTGTTTCCTTCTGCCTGTTGTGGTTGTAGCCGTCCATACTTAGGTTGTTTTTTAGGTATTTATTGCCTTGAGTTCAGAACCATGGTAGGACCTGTATTCAAGTTGTATGTCTAGATTTCATACAAAAGAGCTATTTTTCTTTCATTTTCGATTTTGCAGTTACATTTTACTTATTCTACACTTAGCCCTTTACTCAGCAAGCGCTGCCTGGCACCATTGCCATCTGACTTTGGCAACGTGGTGGTGACCAGGTTGTATCCCTGCCCTTAACAGTAAAGGACAAGCAGTTCTGGTGTGGAAGAGGGTCCTGTGTTGTAGGGTAGTAATCATAGCCACATGTGACTGTCTCACAGCCATGCTTCTTTCTCTTAAAATTCTGTTCTGTCTCATAACAACTCAGTATATGATCAAAAGCACTTTGCCATGTTAATATACATTATGTATGAAGTAAACTAAGTATTTATGATATCTCATTGTAAGAAATTTTTAGGCCTCTGCACTTCTGTCAGATTATAGATGGTATAATTGCTTTTAGGGAATGCCTAGAATTTGAGATCTCAGCATATAAATTTTTAGCATAAAACTTGTTAATTTTAACATTAGTAACTTATAATTAATGATAATTTGAATAAAGAATGACTATAACCTTATGAATAAAGCAGTTTTATAGTTGGTAGAATATGACAACACACTGTCCTGAGAGCAAAACAGTTTTAAGTATTTTAGAAGTAAAACTTACTATTTTATACATAGGTAAGTCATTTATGATGGTTGCAAATAATATATTTGACCCAAATAAAGTTATTTACTCTGTAATATTTGTTGCTTTTTTCTAGGAATGAGCATTTAGCTGACAAAACAATTCTTTACAATAGTTGATAATTCCAGTTTATTGTATGGAGTAACCGTCTTTAGTAAGGCTGTTTAAGCCAGAGAATTCTTTTTTATTATAAATTTATTTTTTATAAACTTTTTTCAGTATGTAGCCATTCATTTATATTTTGTCTGAGTATATGTTGCATTTCCCTAGGTAGTTTGTGTGTGTAGAATACAGAATTTCTAGAAAGCTCAGACAACAATATTTGCTTTGAAAAAAATTTTAAAGTGGTTCAGTTCTCTTTGAAATGTTTTGTAATTCCTAGAAAATTAGTAGCATCTTCAATATAAAGATAAGCCAATGAAAATGTATACTTCTAACTCTCCCTACATTCCAATAGCATGTCTTTCATGCAAATCTAAATTTTTGTTTTCCATTTTCTAGACTAAATGTGTTAAATGATCTTGCCAACAATATGGATGGTTTGAAGATAAACACCGATATTACTGGTGCTAAAGAAGAACTCCAAGATGACAGCGGTTTTATCTCAGAGAAAGACAGTGGAGTTCATAAACCAAAAGATTGCCAGACATCATTTCAGAAAAACAACTCATTGACTCTGTCTGAAGAATTGTCAGAGGATAAATCAGAAAAAGCCTTAAGTGGAGGCCAGTCTACTTTATTTATACCTGCCGGCACTCCTGCTGTTTCTAGTGAAAACTTTACCTTGCCTACAGGAGCTGTCGTTAATGGACCAGTTTCACGCTCCTCCTTAACAAAGACTTCCAATATGAATGAAGGTAGTGTTTTATTAACCACTGGACAGCCTGTGGATCAGCCAGCAACAGAATCTTGTTCAACTCTGAAGGCAGCAGCTGATCTTCAGCTGTCAGCACCACAAAAATCAAGTCAACACCAAGTTCTGTTTTTGTTAACAGATGTTGCACATGCTAAGAATACAGTCCATTCCATAAAAAAACTACCTACCTCTGCTTTAGTTGGTTGTGATGTTCCGAATTCAGTAGGCAGTAGTATGAAGTCAGAGAGCACTTTACTAAATCAAGTAGAGGTTGGGGAGGGTAATGAAGATGTCTTGGTAAAAGATGATTGTGTCAGTACATTAGCAGGAATTTCCTCAGGTACAGATGAATTTAGGTCAGAAAATGATTCAAACTGGGATCCCCAAAAAGAGTTCATTCAGTTTCTTATGACCAATGAAGAAACAGTAGATAAACCTCCAGTTCATTCTAAAGTAGTAGGTCTAGAAAAAAAGAGAAAGCGAAAAATGGATGTAAGCAAAATCACCCGTTACACAGAGGATTGTTTTAGTGATACTAATCGTGTACCCAATAAATCAAAAGTGCTAGAAGTTGACTTTCTAGGGCAAAATGAGGAGGTACAAGCAATAGATTCACAGAAGTACACTTTATCAAAAGTGAAACCTGAGTCCACTGAAGAAGACTTGGAGTCTGTGGATACTTTTCAGCATCTAGTTTATAACTCAGATAAATGTGGAGAAGATAACTCACCTGTTCATACTCGCACTTTTATTTCAAATACCTTGAAGAAGAAATGTGAAGAGAGTGATTCCGAGTCACCTGCTACTTTGAGTACCGAAGAGCCATCATTCTACCCCTGTACAAAGTGCAATGTGAATTTTAGGGAGAAAAAGCATCTCCACAGGCATATGATGTATCATTTAGATGGCAATAGTCACTTTCGCCACCTTAATGTCCCAAGACCATATGCTTGTAGAGAATGTGGACGGACATTTCGAGATCGCAATTCACTGCTAAAACATATGATCATTCACCAAGAAAGAAGACAGAAGCTGATGGAAGAAATCCGTGAATTGAAAGAACTCCAAGATGAGGGAAGAAGCGCACGATTGCAGTGCCCTCAGTGTGTATTTGGTACCAATTGCCCTAAGACGTTTGTACAACATGCTAAAACCCATGAGAAAGACAAAAGGTACTATTGCTGTGAAGAGTGTAACTTCATGGCAGTAACAGAAAGTGAATTGGAATGTCATCGAGGCATTGCCCACGGTGCAGCAGTGAAATGTCCTGTCGTCAATTCAGATGTAACTCAGAGAAAAACACAAAAAAAGACTTTGATGAAAGACTCTGTTTCTGGATCATCTAAGAAATCAGCTACATATCTGTGTAAAATGTGTCCCTTTACTACTTCAGCCAGAAGTATTTTGAAAAAGCACATGGAGTATTTGCATTCCCCATCATGTGTTGATTCATTTGGTAATCCCCTTGGACTTGACAAAAGAAAAGGTGACATCCTTGAGGAATCTGCAGATACCGATTGCACTAAGCCATTAGTTAAACAGCAGTCAGCCACATTTCCAAAGAACTCTGCTTTAAAACAAGATGTCAAACGAACATTTGCATCAGGTTCACAATCAAGTAATTTTTCAAAGTTTCAGAAGCGGCCACATAGAATACAAAAAGCCCGGAAAAGTATTGCCCAGTCTGGTGTAAATGCATGCAGTCAAAACGGCTCTCCTCAGAGGAGCGGCATGGTTAAGAGCAGCACTGACCAAAAGTCAAAGTATTTTCATCAAGGAGCAAGAGAAAAATCTAATGCCAAGGCAAATAGCAATTACTCATATAGACACAAGTATGAAAACTACAGGATGATAAAAAAATCAGGTGAATCATACCCACTTGCTTTCAAAAAAGAGGTTAATTCATTAAACTCTTTACATCTGTTTTCATCACCAAATAATTCTCATAATAATTTTATTTCAGACCCTCATAACCCAGACACCAAAAGGCCAGATCACAAGCGTGTAGCAGTAAAAAGAGTAGTTAAGGCTTCCAAGAAGGAAAGTTCTGGTGGAGAAGACTTGGATAGCTATCCTGATTTTTTGCATAAGATGACTGTTGTTGTTTTGCAAAAGCTTAATTCTGCTGAAAAGAAAGATAGTTATGTAACAGAAGATGACAGTTCCTGGGACAACGTTGAGCTCAGTGACTACACTACACAGCCTATGGAAGAAGAAACCTACAGCGGTCTCAGTCAGGAGCATGTAAACTTATTGCCTCTATTTAAAAGCAAGATGGAAAGCCAAGGCCCTGGAGACAGTGCGGCCCTTAGTTATAGTCAGAACGATGGCTTTTATTTTGAGTACTATGAAGATGGCGGCACTAACAACTTTTTACATGAGATCCATGACCCTCAGCATCTGGAAAATGCAGAAACGCCTTTGTCAAAGCATAACTCTGTTTTCCATTGGACTGACTTGTCCCTTGAGAAGAAGTCATGTCCTTACTGCCCAGCAACATTTGAAACTGGAGTTGGGCTGTCAAATCACGTCCGAGGACACCTTCATAGAGCAGGATTGAGCTATGAAGCCCGGCATGTTGTATCACCAGAACAAATAGCCACAAGTGACAAAATGCAACATTTCAAAAGAACTGGCACAGGGACACCTGTGAAGCGAGTTAGAAAAGGTAAGTTCACATGTGGAGATAGTTGGGGCCTAATAAATCTGTTGAGATTCAGAGGAATTGAAAATTGTGTTTGAATTTGGTCCTTCTTAGAATAAAAGAGTTTCCTATTTCAGAGTTAATTCATTGTTGGGGTTTGTAACAGAGTCTGATGCTGCTCTAACAATCTCTTTTAGCTGTAGAGAAGGCTGAAACTACTTCTGAACACACTTGTCAGCTCTGTGGTGGTTGGTTTGACACAAAGATTGGGTTATCAAATCATGTCAGAGGCCATCTGAAAAGACTTGGGAAAACTAAGTGGGATGCTCACAAATCTCCAATCTGTGTTCTGAACGAGATGATGCAAAATGAAGAGAAATATGAAAAGATCTTAAAGGCACTCAACAGTCGCCGCATTATTCCCAGACCGTTTGTAGCTCAGAAACTCACATCAGGTGATGACTTCCTGTCTCAGGATGTTTTACCTCTTGATGAATACCATAATGGCCTAAAAACAGAGGCTCTGTCAGTGTCCACATCAGAGGAAGAAGGCCTGAGTTTTCTAAATGAATGTGAGGAAACAAAACCTGAACTGCCCAGTGGGAAGAAGAACCAGTCTCTTACACTGATAGACCTTCTTAGGAACAGAAGGATGGGGGAGGAAAGGAATGCTGCTCTTTCTCCTCAGAAGATCCATAACCAGACAGCGAGAAAGAGATTCGTTCAGAAATGTGTTCTTCCATTAAATGAAGACAGTCCATTGATGTATCAACCACAAAAAATGGACTTGACTATGCACTCAGGTAAGAGGACGCTTGTGACTTATTTAAACCCAGCTGAGTTGTCTGTGAGGTAGAGTATCTATGCAGTGCTTGCTGGGCATCTTCCTGTTTGAGCTGCTGCGTTTGCAGATCTGTGGCTGATGAGTGGATGCCCAGCAGCACTGAGTCTCTGCCTCATTTCTTGGTCTGCATATAAGTTGAGAAACAGAGCAAAATGCACACAAACACACACACACACACACACACACACACACACACACACACACACACACACCCCTACACCAAGCCAGCTGGCTGACCTGTGAAAATCGGCGCTGCTAATAGTATGGAAGGCTGATGGTTTACAGCACTGCACTGTGGAAGGGAAGACTTCTGGCACATCCCTGCCAGTGCTGCAGAGGGATGTTTGCAGAACCGAGCTGCTGGTATCCTGCTGCTTAGGCAAGGCAGTAAGAAGGACTGGTACCTGTTGTGGGATGCCATTAACCCAAAACAAGCGTCTCTTCTGAATCTCATTGTATTATGGGATGGTGTGACTTGAGAGAACTGTAGTGAATATGAACAACTTTGCTTGACCTTTGGTTTTACAGTTGTATTCTTCTGCAGCAGAGAGGTGGTTCTCTTAGTGCCAGTATGCCAAGTCTCTTTCTGTGGAAGGGATATTTGAATGTATTGGGAAAGGATGTGTCAGGTAAATAACTAAACTGTATTTTGGTTTCTTAGGTCTGGTTTACACACAAACACTAGAAGGGTGTTTGGGTTTATTTGTTTTGAGGTTAAGAGTGTTGAAGGTTTAATGTATGTGACTATGTTGACTGTGTCTTAGCTAATAGAAATTGGCGAGTTGATTAGTAAAGAATCAAATTACTGTAATTCTGTTTTGCTTCATGGTAAGCACTAAATATTTCAAACATTTGTTTGTAATTTTAATTTAGGAGAATGTTAATAGTCTGAAAAATGCTTTCTCTGATTTAGGATTTCAGAGAGTAGGGTGCTTTCTTCTGTATAAAGGATCTTCAAAGTTAGAAGTATTCTCCTTTTAAGAAGGATAACATTCTGAGGACATATTAGCTGTGTTATCCACGATGTAGTATTTCTTGTGGCTACCATCATAGTGTTGATGACACCTCTGAAATGTTTTGGGGGAGAAAGGGTTGTTTGAAAAGTTTAGAGTTTCTTATTTTTCAGTGTGTTTCCTTTCTTGTGGTAGTATTGGCTTGTTGATCATTTATTTAGCACAAATATTTTAGCAAAAAACTTGAAATCATTAACTTGCATTATTGATTGTGCATTCCAAGTAATGAATATAAAATGCCCTGAATAAAATGTTGTGTCTAACAGCTGCTCAGTGGTGTGTTTTACCACCTCTTCTCCCAGCCTTCATCCGAGAGCCTAATTTAGAGTCGGGTCTTTTACGGTTTTGTGGGTAAAACACTTTCATTACCACTTTGTCAACTAGACTTTTTAATTCTTTATTGGTATATTGTAAGATCTGAACCTTCCCAGCAAAACTGTGTTGTTCAGATTACAACACTGAATTATCATATCACAGGCTTAAGCAATGGTCTGCTGACACAGAAATCTACAAGAGAGTGACAGCAGGTGTTCGTTCCCCTGATGAGCCTCGAGGTCAGATCACCTTCCACCTTTCCAAGGAGCGGTGGCCAGCTGTGTACTAACTGCTAACTGCTAACAGTTAACTCCCTTCCTTAATTCAAGCTAAGCCAACTCCACGAGTGTTTTTTGAAAACCATCTTTAATTGTACTTTTCTACACACGTTAAGCTAAGAAAATTTCCCTTTTTGAAGTGAGAACTGGATTATAGTTTTCTTTTGAATGATAGGTATGCCTGTGAAGCTTAGAACATGTGTGCATTGCAATACGACGTTTACAAGTGCTGTTAGCCTGTCCAACCACTTCCGCGCTTGTGCACGAAGGAAGAGCGCTGGACTTGTGACTGGGACAGGTATGTTTGAAGAGCTCACACCAAGTCGGTTTGATACAGTGCTCATTTTTTTCCTTCTCCACCAGACTGGTGCCGTTAAGTTAGATGAAATCTATAGCTCCTTCTGGTAAGCAGCAGTTGAACTCACAGAAAAGTTCAGCAGCTTAAAAACTGTTAGAAGTTCAATAAATGATCATTTTTCACCTGGCTCATATTGATTTGATTTGGGGGAAAGTAGCCCACTTAAGGTGAATTTTTGAAGACTATATTAATTATTCTTTTAAAAATTATGCTTCTTTTTTATTTTTAAATTTATTTTTTTATTAATAGATTCTAATAAAGATACCTCTGGTTGAAAACCACAAAAAAAGGTTATAATAGTGCTAATTTGGAAAAAAGGTGCTTTACTAGAAAAGGAAATCAGTGAAATTTCAAATAGATAGAATAATTCATTAGTCTATAGATTGAATCTTAAGGAGAAAGTCTTAATAATGAACCTTTTTGACAATTGCATAGATTTTTCTTTCAGTGGTCCTAATCTACATTTAGGATTAATAAACCTAGATGTACATGTAAGTGCTAATTGACATTTCTGTGTTATTTTTGGTTGGCTTAGTCCAGCTTTGCAGACAGTCTCTTCATATTGCTGCTGTGAGCATTTGTCAGCCTGCTCATGGTGCGCTTCTTACACCTTGCACAGCGCTTCGCTCTGCTATGTACTCTTCCAACTGTCTGCTTTAGCAAATCTTTCTTCCTCCAGTCTTAAAATATTCCTTTTTCTGTTAGAATCCTCTTTTATTTCTCTTGCTCTTTGAAGTCATCGCCTTCTGCTTTCCGGAGTACTTGTTTGCTGGCCCTTTGTGCTCTTCCTTGCTCCACAGCTGCCATCCACCGTGTCCTTACTGCCTAAGAGACACCGCACTTGTGCTGGCGCCTGTCTTCTGCTTCCTCACTGTATTTCCTGGCTCTGTACACAGATGATGGGATCACTGTTCATATGACAAGGAGAAGACCAGTCACTTTTAGTTGACTGACTCGGCTCTGTTTATGAGGTTGTAGTTTTTATATACCTGCACTTTGATCAGCATACAATAAAGATGGGAGGTGATAAGAGTAAGACACTGCTGACCTGGCACATCATTGTCATTATCACTGTGCTGTGTGATCCACAAGCATGATGCTTAGGGAAAGCCTTGAGAAATGTAGGCTTCTCTTCCATTGTGGAAGGAAGGAAGTCCTGCTCAGAACATTGTCCTTTGTCTGTGCTTAGAGAGCTTGGAGAGTTGCTGTACAGCAGAGCCTGAGTCCAAACTAAGACCATCTAACCTTGACTTTTTCCCAGTCACTATTCTCTACTTTATGTAAGAAGTCTTTTTCTTGGATTTATATTTGATAATCCTAGAATTAAAGTGGGTTTAAAGTGGGGGACATTTTGGTAAAGGCCAAATAAATGAATCTAATTAGAAACAAGGGCCTAAGATATTGCTTAGAATTACTGCAGGGTTTTGGAGGGTTCATGAAGACATTTCACTGAGTACTTAGCAACTTAACGCTGATATTTAATGGATGAGGTGTTTCTCCACTTGACTGTTGGTCCATTCAATGTTTTTTTTTTTTTTTTTTAATCTCATCTGAAAACTTTTCAAAACATAGTTTAAGACACTGGTAAACTGATTTTAACTTTCATTAAAACAACAAAAAGAAATCAAAACCAACACCATTATTAGAAAAAGAATATAAAATGAACTACTAGACAATCTAGACCATCAAGGAAAAAGAGAATATTGTAGTTAAATACTAACTAACATGTCAGAAGTTCTAGACAATCGGGTATTTACTTGTCATTTCTAGGCATAAGAAAGGAAAAATAAAACCATGAAGAAAGTCCAGGGTGTTACTTTTTTATAACTAATTTCCACTTCCTTTCCTTTGACATTCTGAAATAATTTGTCTCAGTCTACAGTTTCTTTGATCCATAAGGTTACACACACACACACACCACACACACACACACACACACACACACACACACACACACCCCTTTTCTGCTTTTTCATATCAACTAAATTTTTATTCAGCTTTATTCATGTTTTTGCTTTTCAGATAGAGAATCCGGTTACTATCTATAAGTGTCACATGCTCATTCCTTTCTTACAGGCTAGTGGGCTCTAGATTATCATAAGGGGTTTTTTAGTTCATATGAGTAACAAGCTTAGCTTTGTAAAATGAAGAAAGGAGGGAGGGAGAGAAGGAAAGGAAGAAAGATAAATATATGATAGATTATGATTAATAGATGTATGATTGATAAATATAGAGAGATAAAGAGAGCTAGATATTTATTTATAAACCATGGCTTCATACAAGTACATCACAAAATTGGAACAATAAAACAAAGAAAATAATAGGAATGAAGATGTGTGCTATTCATTCATTTTTTTGTGAATGAAGATTTATTTGTGTGACCTGGTTTTGAAGAAAAAGTGTAAGTTTGGGGCTGGGAAAGTGGCTCAGTAGTTCAAAGTACTTTCTGAAATGTGCAAGGACCAGAGATTGGATTGTGAGCATCCTTGTGAATACGCTGGGTGTGGCATCACTCACTTGCAACCCAGTGGTGGGAAGTAGAGAAACACTGGCCATCCCTCCAATTGGTACTGCAGCCTTCAGGTTTGGTGAGAGGCCCATTCAGCAAGTAAGTAAAATGAAGAAGCACTGGCCTCCAGGTGTGCACCTTTGATGGCTGAGATAAGTCAGGTAGAAGTCATAGGAAGCTGATTAATGCTGGAACTGACTTTGAAAAATCCCCTTTTCTCTGTGTTTTGAGACATATGTAATAAAACTTGAATATTGGAGAACAAGCACACAGTCAAATCCTAGGCAGACAGCTCAGGAAATTCTTGATCCTTCTTGATCCTGGAGAGAGGACAAAGAGCTGAGAGTCTATCACACACAGCTTTAATCCCAGCACTGGGAAAGCTGGGAGTGGTGACCAACACCTTTAATCCCATAACTCCAAAGACAGAACTTCCTCAGTTTCTGTGAGTTCAAGGCTACATGCCTTTAATCCTAACCTGGATGGGATAGGTTATTTAAGGGCTGTAGAAACCCAGCAGAAACAGAAGACTTGCAGACAAGGTCTCTGTGATGTAGTTCTTGCTTTCCTGGGACTCATTTTATAGACCTTGCTGTAACTGAGATCTGCCTGCCTCTGCCTCTGGAGTACTGGGATTAAAGATTGAGTTCAAAGTTTCTTTTAAGTCTTTTAAGGATTTATATGATGCTTTGGAAACTACTTTTAAATAAAAGAGTAGATAAAAAAAGGAGGAAAAATTCATTTTAAGAGTTATATGTTAAAGTAATGACATTGGGGACACAGATACTTTGTTAGACGTAGAATAAGAGGCAAGAGACAGTGTTTGCAGGGCAGGGCAGGGCAGGGCATCTATAAGTGACCACTGGACCACTGCCCTTAGTCACTGCTCTGTATTCCAGCAATTTCTCCACAGCTGCCTGTCCAGGTAACACCACTGCAGACAAAACACTCCATCTTATGAAGTCTGTTTGTACTGTCATTGGCTACAGTTTCACTGTTTGATTGTGTCTCCACCCCTGCCTGGCTCCAGTCCTGTCAGTTTCTCTAGTATCCCTACTAGTTATATTACTTGTTAATTTTTTAGAATTTACTTTTTATGTTAATCATTTTTAATGTGTCCAAAATATCTTCAGTTGTGTTCTGTAAGCTTTCTGTGACTTCTTATCTAATATGAATTCTTGAGTGTTGTTTTTAATCTGGATTATGGTACAGTTATAAAATATGTGATAGCCAGAACTAAATGTGGATGTTTTGCTAAAGTTAACTTTATAGATATTATCCTGGTTAGGATTTTATCAGCTTGAGACAAACTACAGCTTGTATTCAAGAAGAGGGAAGGGAACCTCAGTTGAGAAAATGCCCTCACTAGATTGGCCTATGGGATTTTTTTTTTTTTTTTTTTATTCTTTGACTAATGATTTATATAGGAGGGGGATTAGCCCATTGTGGGTCGTCCTGCCCTTCAGCCCATGGCCCTGGATAGTCTAAGGAAGCAGGCCAAAGAAGCTCTGAGGGGCAAGCATGTAAGCAGCACTCCTCCGATGACGTCTTCAGTTCCTGCCTTCAGGCTCCCACTTTGAGATCCTGCTCCACATTCCTTCAGTGGTGACCTGAGAGTTGCAGGCTTAAATAAAGACCCTTTCCTTTGGTCATGGTGTTGTATCACATCAACAGATACCCTAAGTCAGGCATAATACAAATGCCTCTGTCTCTTGTGAGGTTAGGCCAAGAAGATGGCTTGTTGGAGATTCATTACTCACTTACTCAGAGGTGCAGAAGTAGAATTTACTATTTCTTTGCTTTATGTGGGGGTTGAGGAATAACTTTATTTCTTGCTATCCAGTGTTGTGTATATATATAATGTGTACCCAAATGCACAGGCGCATACACAGAACCGTAGCCAGAAGATGCCCCTTAAAGACAATAACCTGATGAGTACCATATCTGCTTTTTAGTTTTGAACTCTGTTGGAATATGTAAAGTCTTAAATAAAATGATGAAAAGCCACATCAAATTCAGTGAGTCCATAAAGGTGTGACATTTAGATTTATCGCTTATTGAAGTTGAGTGTGACTATATGTGGAAGATACTTTGACTTTCTTGAGGTACATTTATTTGATTTTTCCTAAAAATGATGTCTCAGAAATACAGAGCTTGTGGAGGGCAGGAGTTTGTTTAAAATGTTTTAGTAATTCTTTTTTAAAAGGTGACTCACAGATTCATTATATGAATTATATGAATATTATATTCATATATTATATTATATATTCATTCATATAACATTCATTGTATATGTTAATGTTTGTTGCTACATTTTATGTGCACCTTAGTCTAAGAGAAATAATTGTTCTTCTTGACTTGCCTTGCTGAGTCAGACAGCATGGAAAACCAGCTCACTTTGAGTTAACACAAAGAAGTAGTATTTGCTGTCCTGTTACTACTTACCGGTTACACCTCCTGTGTCTGGACCTATTTGTATATTGAAACAGTGGGGCATCTGCAGACGGTGCTTGTTTTTCTCCACCACATAGACTCAAGTATAAATCAAAGGCTACTTTCCGAAGTGTTTCCCTAACTAACATCCTTTTCCAGGTGAAATTTTAAAATAATTCTAGCTATATTTGCCCCGACCCTCCCTGATTGTTTCTTTTAATTTGGGCTCAATTACTATTTTATAGTCAACTATACCATTATGGTACTAGGTACTCGGGACACAGTACTGAATACACTTGTATGGTCCCATGAAAAATGGATATGTTTGAAAATTTTTTTGAAATTTGTTTGTTTTTGAAATTTGTTTTCAAACTTTGTTTGAAAATTATTAAAAATGTCAAGACTGTAGAGCAGAGCATTTAACCCAAGTGTGGAGCCCTTTACAGCTGCATATCTATGACATTAGTCTCTTGGACTCTATGCAGACAGAAAACTTAGTGAAAAATATAGGTTAGTTTTTAAAATAAAGAATCCCCATTTCCCTTAATTTCTGTTTTGTACCAGCTAACATTTTCTTTAAAAATACCCCCAAACCTAGTTCTTTTTCCATTGAAACTGAGAAAGATAAACTGCTTATTTGCATGGTCTTTTATATGCATGAGTCTCAGGAACCTAGAGGACCAGTGGCAGCAGTTAGGACAGCGTTTATCAGACTCACACTTGGGACATGCATCCCTTCCCACCTTCTTCACCAGCTTTTTAATGACGTTAGAATGGTGGTTTTTACCTGCTTGTGATAATTTAATTCCATTTGTTTTGTTTTGTTTTGTTTTGTTTTTTCCCAAATAAACCTGTAGTTGCTTTTGGTTTCCCAATTTGAACATGCTAACTGCATAGAAGAGATATTTTATTTCTTCTAGTATGGCTATAATATGCATCTATTTGATGTCTATAGAATGTGGCCACTATGCCAGGGTTGTATCGTTTGCCCCTCTGAAACTTGGGCTGAAATTTAACTAATTATTATTTAACTAATATGGTTAATTATTGTACTTAAGAGGTGGAGCTTTAAGAGGTCTTTGAGCCTGCCAAGGCCATCAGGACTGTACCCTCATGCACACCTTTATTAATGGAGGGAGAAGGCTCAGCACTGAAGGGCCAGGCTTCTCTAGGAAGAACAGCCTCTCTAGTTTGCTCTGCCCCCCACCCCCAACATTACTTGTTCTGATACAATGATCCTGTCTAATACAAAGGCCCTCCTTACCAGGCCTTAGTGGACTTCTACTCTCCAAAATCATGAGTGGGTTTATTGGAGAGTTAAGTTGCTGCCAAGAAGTAGGACTGTTGTTACAAATATCTGAAAATGTGGAAATACCTTTGGAACTGCATGGTTGGTGAAGGCTGAAAGATTTAGATGAGCATGCTACAAAAAGGCTTGCATTGCTATGTATGGAACACTGAGTGATTCTGGTGCAGGGTCAGAAAAAGCTGTAGATTCCTTTAGTGGTTGTAATTGGAATATTGGCAGAAATTGGACAAAAATGAGGAACAAGGTCTTGGAAACTGAAGTGTATTGTGAAGAATTTGGGCAGAATGCTGTGGAACACTGAATGAAGGAGTTGTCTATCTGGTGTGTAACATTTCCTGACAGCAAAGCATTAGGCATCCAAGTGTCCACCTTAGCCACCACCAGCTGTGTGAGGACAGCTGTTGCCTAAAGCTATGCCATATAACTAAGGTGAAGCAGAGTAGCAAGACTGGTGAATCACAGCCTGGTGGGGTAAAGCAAGGAGTGTGTGTCAGGAGACCCTTACCAAGAAGAGTTAGCTATGAGGAAGCCCAGTGCTGTTCTTTATGGTGTGGTAAAGGCTGCGGGCTTATGACTTAAGTGGTCCATGTGATCTAGGAAAGCACTCCATATGATACAAGTGGGAAGCCTTTGCTATTTCCAGGTGATAGTAAATTGTTAAGCCCCTCAGAACATAAGAACTTTAGGAGCAGAGCGTCCATGGGCACTAGACAGTGCGTCCTCAGCAGGGCAGCACTCAGGAGAAATGAGGATGAGGGGCCAGACTGCTGCAGAGAAACCTACAGTAGGATGTGGGGGCTGTCAATGTCACAGTCGGAGTCCTCCTGACACCCAGGTCTGTGGGAGCACCAGTGCTGACAAGAGCTCGGGACAGCTACAGAGCAGCAGTCTGCCTGAAGTCAAGCAAAGCTGTAGGAGTAGGGCTGCCAGACTGTAGTGTTTCCAGGAGACACATGGGGAGGTCACTGTGGAACTGTAAGTTACGATGTTTTTCTTCCTATGCTCTAGACATGAGAATGTCTATCTTGTTATTAAAGACTAGAGTCTTAGGTAATTACAGGCTTCAGGGCTCTGTCTTCATGAATGAATCAACAAAATGGACTGGTTAGCACAAAAGTGAGTAAAAATAATGAGTTTGCCCAATGTCCTCTTAGTTTTCTGAGCACATACCCATCTCCCTGCCATGTTATTGCTAAGCAAGAAGGCCCTCATCAGAAGTGGGTGCCGCACTCATGCCTCTAGGACTGAACCAACACACCTTTGCTATTTGTGTTCATTCAGTCTGTAGCGTGCTGTTACAGCAGCAGACAAAACAATAAGGAACATAGACCAGTAGTCGGTTAAGAAGCAGCAGATGAAGTAGAGCTCTTAAATAATTGACCAGCCATGGTTGAGAGCTATTAAAAATGTGGTGAATATTAATTTAGTCATGGTGTACTTTTTGGTCACAGAATAAATCTTTGTCTTCTGAAGTAATTTGCATAATGAAAAAAAAGAAAGTTGCTTAGAAACAATTATTGTATGTACAATAAGCAGAGTAATGGAAAGAACAAAAGATTTTATATAATCACATCAGTGCTAAAAGTAACTACTTTTTCTTCTGTTTATAAAATGATATAATTGTTCAGAAAACAGGATTGTCTTTGGATGTGTGTGGCTGTGCTTGTCACCTGCTAGTGCTTCAGAATGTATTTCATAGTATAACACTGTGGGGTCTTCTGAGTTTTGTCCATATTTTGTAAAACAGCTGTTTTACTAAAAGTTAGATTGTCAAACCTTCATGTATGATCTTGTAGCTCAATTTATTGTCTTTGCGAGTAATTTCGCAGTAGTAGGTAAAAGTCTTCCATAAACTCAGATAACCTGAGTTAAGAAGACTTCTAACCAATCTTTTGGAGAATTCTGATTCCCTCCACATGTTCTGAATTCTGAGCGGGCATGTGGGGGCCTGAGTCACCAGGCCTGCTTCTATCCTACAGCAGCAGTGCAGTTAGAGAAACAGAAACAAGGAATTAAGATACAGTGTTAGATGTAAAATATCGAGAATTGATTGATCTGGACTGCTTCTGTGATAGACATGTTTGTATACTGTTCTCTATA
Source organism: Sigmodon hispidus (assembly GCA_004025045.1). Taxonomy (NCBI): domain Eukaryota; kingdom Metazoa; phylum Chordata; class Mammalia; order Rodentia; family Cricetidae; genus Sigmodon; species Sigmodon hispidus. The sequence continues at coordinate 86,357 of PVIH01005618.1, forward strand.
CCGTCCTTTGCATCCCATGGAACATTTTGTGTAAGTGCTCTTTGATGCAGCAGTATGCATGTCTTTCTTGTACATGTTTATGTTACTTTTTTTTTTAAACAGATTTTTCTAAATGTGTGGACTGCATTACAGGGGTGGGTTAGATGCTAGTTTGTTTGTTTGTTTGTTTCTTTAAAAAAAAAAACCTGGTTATTCAATGTACTGATTTTACTTACTATATACAATGTTTTGGGAACCAAGAAATTTTAAAATAATGAAGATGTTAAGATATTTAGACATTTAGGCTTTATTACCAGGGATGTGAGATTTGAAGAATCTTAGTCTTAGGAATAAGCTTCTAAGGATTCTCTTATATTTATGGTTGTGAGCCTAGCCTTTAATGCTGAGCCATCTCTCCCTCCAGCCCGCTTCTAAGGATTCTCAATGCAGGAACTTCTGTAACCTGACTTGGAAACCTAGTTACAGAAATTACCAGCCACGCAATGATGGTCACCTTGTTTTCTGATGTCATGCCACCTCCAAATATTAATGCTGAAATTTTGATGTCTTCATTTTATAATTTTAGATGTTACCATTCATAAAACGCTTACTAGAGTCTGTACAGCATCACCATTCAGGAAATACTGTTCTTCATTCAAGTAAAAATATTCTGCATTTTGCAGATGTCACAGCATGTCTGTGTAACTGAGTTTGATAGCTTGCAACATTCCTTGATTTCTTTTGACCATTTGTTAACAGTAGCACTCTGAATCTGATTTGTAAGGGTCATTATAATGTATTCTGTTTGTATCCTACAGTAATTTATTTGCATTCTACAAGGGTTTTTGAATATAGTATGGCAAGTTGTATGACCAGCAAGCTCTTCAAAGAAAGATTGTAACTATAATTGAGTGTCAAACCTTGCTGTGTTCTCCATCGCAGAAGCAGACATTTGTGCCTCATGTCTCGGGTGGAAGGAGTAACTGAACTCTATTTCCAGAGTGCAGATCACTTAAAAGTTACTTAGATTTTAAATTGCTCACTGCAGCAGCTGTGGGGGGAACGGGGACATACTGTATGGTGTTTGGCTCATTCATACTAGGTATGAAGAAGAACCTAGTTTCTACATTTAAGTTAGGCTGCTCTGTGATACATACCAAAGATAATGCTGAAACCATGGTTGCAACAATGTCTTTAAACAAATGGTGCAGTGGTATTAGAAAGGAGGATTATCCACATAGCATGGTAGTAGAACAGATTTCCCTTCACACATCATCTGAATGCCACTGGTTAAGTTCTAGGTTTTGCTTTATCTTTGTTCCCAGAAGCATTTGTTGAGTTCCTGCTGTGTACTAGGCTCTTGATTGAAATAACTAATGAGTTAAAGAAGTTTAAATAACCTTAAAAGAGTGGGGTTATTTAGCTTTGAATTAGCCATTCTTCAGTGCCTGATCTCTAATAGTTCTTTGCTTATTGATCTCTTGTTTTAATAATGAATAGAAAAAGAAAAAAAAAACTATGAGTCTTAGATTTTACTTTTAAATAGACAAGTGACAAAAAGCTGGACATAGTGATTGGGTCTCATTACAACTGAGCTTTTAGGTTCCTTCGGTTTTCAGTTTGCTGTGTGCATTTCTTTGCCTTGCCACTCGGCTGCTCTGAGGAACTCTGGTTCTGTGGTGGCAACACCTGTTCTCTTGAACAGCCCACTTCTCATGTGCATTGAGCTGTTCTCTTACTTAGAAAAGAGCAAGGGCCAAAGGCCATCTGAGTGGTTCTTCCGTTACACTTGGACCCCTCAGCTTGGATTCCTAAAGATGAACTCTTTGTCTTCCTGCTACTTGACAAGCAGCAACCACACTTCCTGTCATCCTTTGTCCACAAGGGTGCTGTAGCTTTGTCTGAGGACTACGGGGCACTGCGTTCGTCCTGTCTAATTCAACCGATAAAAATCTTTTCTTCGATTGACTCTTCTGAAATAAATAATTAAGGGGAAAGGTTAAGTAATGGAGAGATGTCAAAACCAGCACTAAAATATTTCATCTACTCTTAAAGTATTTTCTTTTTAAATCATATTTTTAAAATAAGCTACTGGAGAAAACAGAATGAACAACTGTAAAGAATAGTTGGCATCAAATTCTAGATCCATTTGTGAACTTAGATAATATAGATTTACAGTTATTTTTTAATAAAATTCACATGTTTGCATGATTGTACATGTAATATAGGTTGAGTTTAAAAATGAAAAGTGAGCTGTGTTTGCTCTTGAATTTCAGCGGAAATTGACTTCATTGAGCTTTGTATTACACTGTTGATATTTCATTGTTCACTTTGCTAGATTTATTTAATAGAGTAGTAATCAAATGCAAATTTAATTGGATAACATTAAAAAGTTGTGATTTTCCTGGAAATAAGATGTTTAAAATTATGTGTGATCAAAAATAAAGATTCCCATTCTTGTAATTGACCAGCTCAGTTCCCAGTTCTTTAGCCACATTTTTCCCGTTCTGATGAGCGGAGCGCTTCATTTGAAAAAAGTGGCACAGGATGCATGTGCAGATAAGATTGTGCAGTAGGAATGAATCAGTATGAGTTAGTGCATGCCCTGTAAACAGGGAGCTGGAAAGACTTCTCTGATAACATGGCATGACCTCTCTGTTGTGTAGGTATGCTTTGAATATATGAGGAATGTTAAGTCTTTCTCTTCCTTTTTTAGCCTTAGATTGTAAACAAAAGAAATCAAGGTCAAGATCTGGAAGCAAGAAGAAAATGCTAACATTATCTCATGGTGCTGACGAGGTTTACATTCTCCGATGCAGGTATATGCCTCTGTTGTCAACATTGTCCCTTTTGTAGGTTTCCTTTGAGACATAGTAGCTGTTGTAGTTATTAGTTTTATTTTGTGGCATGCTCAGCAATAAGGTTATAAATGATTTTGCAGAGACAGGCTTAGAATCGTAATTCATCTTATACTTATGTTTGCTGCAACAGCTAGTAAGGCAGGGTTTGTATATTAGCCAGATGCCTGTGTAATGCCATAACTTATAGATGTGTGGTATATTAATTGTTGATGCTTTATATATTTGAGCAAATTAGTTTGGACTGTTTCTACTGCTTATTGAGAACATACTTTCTTTTCCTCCTTGTACCCTCACGGACACATGCATAGGCACAGTGTACTTCTGAATTGGAGGAGGGTCTCTCAAGTGATACACACTTTGGAAAAATTCTTGTGAATCAATTTAGATATTATAAAAGCAGTTAGTGGGGCAGAAGAAATGGCTGAGCTCTTCCAGAGGACACACACTTGGTTCCCAGCTCCTGCAGGATGGCTTGCAACTCCAGTCTCAGGATCCTGCACCGTTTTCTGGGTTCCAAAGACACATGATGCACAGACTTAGAGGCAGGCAAACTATCCATGCACATAGATTTTTCCTTTAAGAAGCCTATTTAGTTAATTTTAACTCAAATTATATTACAGATTCCATAAAAATTAAGGGCATTTATTAAATCTGTTAATAAGGGTGTAAATTGATTCAACTTAATTTAAACCAGTGGTTCTCAACCTTCCAAATTCTGAGACCCTTTAATAACAGTTCCTGATGTTGTGGTGACCCCCCCCCACACACCATAGAGTTATTTTCATTGCTACTTCATAACTGTAATATTGCTGCTGTTATGAACTGTGATATAAATAACTGATATGCAGGATGGTCTTAGGTGACCCCTGTGACCCTCATCCGACCCTCAAGGGTTTGCAACCCACACGTTGAGAACCTCTGACTTAGCCGTGCTCTATGCAATATATGATGAGATTTATTACATTTTATGGGCTTCTGTGCATTAGTTTTAAATAGAATTAATTATATTAAGAGAACTACTATTATTCACTTCTTTTTTTATAGGTTTTGTGGCCTAGTCTTTCGGGGACCACTGTCTGTTCAGGAAGACTGGATTAAGCACTTACAACGACACATTGTAAACGCTAATCTTCCACGGACTGGAGCTGGCATGGTGGAAGTCACATCACTACTTAAAAAACCTGCCTCTATTACAGAAACTTCATTTTCTTTACTAATGGCAGAAGCAGCTTCATAGAACCAGGAGTCCTTTTAAATGGCAAATTTAATTGGATGTAAATTTAAAATTCTTTGTCTTTTTTTTTGTAAGCCACACCCATTTATAAATTCTAAAATAGGAAAAATGGGGGAATGTGAATTAAAGTAACATCAGAGCAGACTGATTACTTAAGACAGTAAGTAGTCTATATATTTTATATAGGGTGGAAATGTGTTTATAAGGTTTACTAAGTTTTGTTGGCTGAGTTTACTCAATTAAAGGTCTTACATCTGAGAGCTATTTATAAAGTGTTGCACATGAATTTACAGGCAGACTTACTGAAAGATTATGTTCTCTGCAGTGTTACCAGAATCAAGGCTCTGTTTCTTCCCCACACTTAATAGAAATCTAAGATATTATATTTTATTGGTATGTATTTAGTGTTTTGTATAATACCAGGAACCGCTAACTAAATTTACTCAACTTAGGGCATTAAATATCATGTACTTCATAGTTTGAGACTGTTGACCCAAATAGGGCAGAGTACTATCTATCTAGATGTGTGTTTTTTTAAAATCACATGGAACGGTTTTTTTTATATATATATATATATATATACATACATACATATATATATACTAAAAAGTTGGAGGGAGATTTGTTTAAACAAGTATTTCTAAAAGAAATATGTACATAGTCCAGGAGATTACTTGTGGTAAGGAAGTATTCTTTACTCCAGCTGCATTTCTCAGACAATGAAGTGGTGCGTCCATGCTACCTCCTACTTTGTCAACAAAGATGCTATTACCCTTTCCATTTTTGTATCATAATAGATTTTAAAAATCTAATGTTCTTTATTGCAAGACATACTTTTGTTAACAGATTTGTTTCTTTGTAACGTTTCACGTACAGTTTGACATGCATACAGGACAGGGTTGTCTATTTAACATTGTAGAAATGTAATTAATAAACAAGGCTCACTACACAATTTAGAATAGGCTTTCTGATTTATATTATCTTCCAAATTTGATCAGTTAGCAAAACTATTAATACACAAAATATTTCTACATATGATAAGAATGTTTACAATTTCAATCTTAGAGCTTGTTTTGGATGTGATTATATGTATGAAAATTGTGTAACACTATGCTCATGCTAAGGACCGACATAATGGAATTACTGAAATAAATGTGCTGTGAGGAATGGAAAATCTTGGTGCAGGTGTCTTGGTCATGATAAGTTGTGATGACTCTCTTAAACTCTTTCCAAAAACAACTTAGATCCTTTAATTCAAAACTGGCATCCTTTACAAACAACAGTTAGTATGCAAGCGCCCATTCCAGGTCATAAAGTTATAGAACAGTTAACGAAGGAGTATTTTGGTAGAGTATATACATACCTCACTGCCACTGAAATTACTTTCCTATGGTATATCTCCTTACCAGAAATCTCTAAATAAAAAGACTTCAAGAATTATAATGCCTCAAATCTGAAGCATTTCTCATTTTTTATCCTGCAATAGTCTGTGAAGTTGTTTCATTTATTTGGATTGCTTATATTTACCCCATTACTTTGGTTTTCTAGAAACACTACATTGATCAATATATGTGAAAAAATAATTTTCCTTGTTATATTATTAACCTCTTAATTTGGGGCTATTTAATATGTAGAATCACATTACATTTCATTACTTTTGACTGAAAATATACCAAGTCTGTATTAATGTTGATCACTAAAGATGTTCTGTTGAATTTCTATAAGTAGATTTCAATCTGTGTATGTCCTATTGTGTGCTTGCTTGGTGTAGAAAATCTCACTGATTTCCCTGGACTGACTTTGAACTCAAAACCCTCCTATTCAGCCTCTGGCCTAGCTGGGACTTTACCAGTGTGGCATTGTGCCTGGCTCAAAATAATTTTTGAAATTGAACCATATGCTAACAAAGCAAGTAGAATTCATAACTTTGAAAGGGGGTTGGCAGGAAAAATAAGACGTGGTTTTTAGAGCCTCTTAGATTTAATTTTGATTTCTTTTTTATCATGGCAGCTATCAAAAATGTAGGCATGCAGGTGGAATTAGTGTAATCATATATTTCAGAATCAAACCAAAGGCCTTCCCAGGAGCAGCTTTAGAGCCTCATAAGTGTAGAATTGTATCATTTGCAAATTCTCATTAGTTACTTCTTAATTTTTTATTATTTACTTAAAAAAACATTCAGTCACTTATTTTTGTGAGAAGGGCACAACACTGTGGAGAGTCAGGGGATGCTTGCTAGAGTTAAATCTCTCCTTGCGCCATGTGGGTTCAGAGGTCAGATTCAGGTGGCCTGCCTTGTAACAAGACCACCATCCTCTGGTGTGATCTCATCCTGTGGCTCTAGCCAAGATTTTAGACATTATATTGAATAAGATTGATGAGAATAGGCACGTTTGCCTCACTCATGACTTAAAAGGAAATACTTTGAGTTTTTCAATATTTATTTATAATGTTGAATACAGATTTATATAAACATCTTTTGTTAATGTTTCTTCTGTCTTGGTTTATTTATCACAAAAGAGCCTTGGACTTTGTCAAAGGCCTATCTCCAGTTGTGTGGTATCTGCCTTTAAGTGTGTATGTCATATTTAACATTTATGTACCGATCTTGAGGTGTACCTCGTACCTCAGAAGAAATCAAATTGGTCAGGGTATTTGTTGTCTTTAAAGTGTTCTTAAATTCCATATGGTTTGCACAAATTTTATTGAGAATGTTCATACTGTGATGGCTATCTCAGTTGTCAGCTTGAGAGACCTGTAAAAAGGAAACTTCAGTTGGAAAGTTGCCTCCTTCAGATTGGCATATGGGCTCTACTGTGGGGCACTTTTTTGATTACTGATTAGTGTCCAGGAGCCCACCCACTGTGGGCAGTACCGTCCCTCAACAGGTGGACCTGGGATGTACAAGAAAGGCAGGAAGTGGTGTTCCCATGAGTCTCTGCTTCAATTGCCCCCTGGGGAGCTCTTGGTGTGGTTTTCTTCAGTTGAGGCTGAGTCCTGAGTGAGTCCTGAGAGCTAGAAGATGAAATAAACCCTTTCGTTCCCAAGCTGCTTCTGGTCACGATGTTAACATCATAGGAATAGAAAGGAAGCTAATATTTAGCTGTGTTCATCAGGGAAATTAATTGCCATTTCTTTTGTTGTTGTTGGGTCCTTATCTGGCTTTGGTGTCAGGGTACTAGTAGCTTCATAAAGTAGGTTTCGGGTGTTTTCCCCTTTCCTTCTGTAGGCTAGTCCTAGCTCTTCCTTAGGACTCCTGTGGATTTCAACAGTATAGCCATCTGCTTTGGGGCTTTTCTTTGTGGGGAGACTTTATGACTGCTTTGATTTGATGCTTGGTATGGATTTGCGCTGTTGATATTGTCTTGATTTAATGGTGTGTCTTAGTGTGCCTAGGAATTGATCCATTTATTATTTATTTACTTTTACTGTATTTATCTAGGTTTTTGCATTTTAAGTTTTCGAAGTCTTTTCATAATCTTCCCTTTGGATTTCATTGGTTATTTACTCTAAAAGCCCACTTTTTTTCTCTTAATTTAACACTTTGGGTCTCTTCTCACTTTCTTAGTTCAGGTGGACATTTGTCAGTTTTTTCTGCCTTTTCAGTAATGAGCTTTTATTTTGTGTTATCATCTTGGTCTCTATTAATTTCTGGGCGGTTCTTTATTATTTCTGGGCTCATTTTTCTGTGGGATTTGGCTTGTTTTTGTTTTCTAGTATCTTGACTGGACCTCATCCTTAGGTTACATTTTAGTGTAAGTACTTAGTTCTAACTTTTTCTTAGAGTTTATCTAGCTGTGTTCTAAAAGTGCCAGCTGAGTATGCTTTAATTTTCATTGGATTCTAGGGATTTTTTAATCAGTTTTCCTGATTGCTTCGCTGTGTTGTCCCAGGGCTGAAGAGATAGTTTGGCAAGAGCATGTAGAAGGCCTGGGTTGGGTTCCCAGAACTCACACTCGGTGGCTTACAATCACCCTTACTTACCTCCTGCTGCAGAAAGAGTCAAATGGCATCGGGCCCCTAGAGGCACCTGCATGTGTGTGGATATGCACACACAAAGACACGCTGTTGGTAATAATGACTAGCAACTGATTAAAAGGTTAGTATTTATTAAAGGGTGTATAAGAAAATACTGATACAAGGGATTGAACAGTTGGGTGATTCCTGGAAAACTGGACTGGTCCACTTGAGAAGCATGCCCAGTCCTTCATCCAAGAGCATGAGAGAGCTGGTGTGGACCTGGTCTTAAACTGGCCTGGCCAGGCCACGTCCTGTACACTGGAGCCTCAACGCCCAAAGGCTGTCTCTAGGTCAAGGTGATATTGCCTGCTTACCATGTATACATATAATTTTTTAAATAAATATTTTTAAAGGAATGAATTTCTTGGGCATATGTGTGATTTCACTTGCTATTGATTTCTGCTTTATACCACTGTGATCAGCTAGGAAAATAGAAATCATTTGTTTTTTGTGTTTTTCAAGTTGCTGTTTTGTGACCTATGATATGGTTCTATAGGCATTCCTTATCTGTAGATCTGTTAGGACCATTGGATCCATTTTGAGTTTTGACCCTGAGGTTTCTTTGTTGACTTTTAGTTTGGATGATCTGTCTAATGATGAATACAGATTATCTACTGTCTCAGTCACCTTACTGCTTGCTGTGAAGAGAACACTAGGGCCAAGGCGACTTTTAAAGAAAGCATTGAATCAGGGGCTTGCTTACAGTTTTAGAGGGTCAGTTTATGGTGGGACACAAGCAGGCATGGTGTTGGAGCACTTATATCCCATGGGAGTGGGGGGCAAATTGAGAGGGGACAAAGGTGAGAGAGGGAGAGCAGAGGTGATCCACCTGGGTACTTGAACTACCTTCCTGAGTTCATGTCTCTGGGCTCCAGAGCTGGAGCCGGGCTTTGGAGGTCACTGCCCAGGGCTTTTGCCATCATAGAGGTGCCAGTCAGTTTCACAGTAAACCCCGGATTAAGGCTGGACACTAAGGAGGTACCTGGATGAAGTGTTCCAAGTCTGCACTAGTGTCTGCTGATCAGACAATCTAGCAGCATGGAGATGGGGGGTACTTGGAATTGTATTAAAAGAAACTCAGAGCCAGATATCAGGGAAAAGCTGAAATATCAAAGAGAGAAACACCACAGTCAAATCTCACCCAGCTGTCTTCCAGCTTCCTCAGCTTCACTTTTGATTGCTTTTAATGTCTGTCTGTCTTTTTATGCCTACCTTAAATACCTTCTTCTCTCAGCTGTACAGAATCTAGGTTAAGATTAAAGGCATGAGCTACTCTACTTGGTAGTTAGGCCTTGAAATCACAGATCTGTCTTTGGAGTTTATGAGATTAAAGGTGTACGTAGGTGACCACCCCCAGTTTTCTCTCTCTCTGCTGAGGTTAAAGGTGTGTGCCATTGAAGCCCAGCTGTTCAGCCTTGTACTCACTGAGATTGCCTGGATCCCCATGCTGGGGAAAGTGTGAGTGACCACTGTTCTTGCTATCACCAGAACTCCCGGAGATCCAGAATGATCTCTGCCTAGTTTGACTGTGGGTTAATCTCTTGATATTTCAGATTTTATTAAATACATATCATCACATGATTTTTTAAACCTTGGAGTCCACTCCCAGCATCACACCTGATAAGAGTACACCTCTTACCCTTCCCAGGCATGGGAACCGCCATATTATCGGCCCTTCCTCCCATCCTCCCTGTGTGTTCCGGGCTTTTAACTGGTTGGCAGCCACTGCCCTTTCCCATACAGCCATCAATAGGCACTATCTTATCTGTGTCTCTTTATAATTAGGGCTTTTACATTTTAAATTATTGCAGAGATAATGCTTGCTAATTTTTAGGATTTTACTGTTTTTTTGTTTTTTTTGTTTTTTTCCTGGGTGGTTTTTTGTTTGTTTGTTTTTTCTTTTCCACCTGTGGGAATGAGGAGTGTGCTGGTTTGCTATCCTGAAGAAAGAATGATAGATTTCTTTCTGGCTTTGTTTAGACATTCCTCCCATGGAACTTCTTTTTTGTGATTGCAGCCGTCTTCTGTGTGCAGTCCAGTGTCACCTGCAATGCTGGTTTGGTGGCTGTGACCTGCCTTAGTCTATACTTGTCTTATGCTGATGTTCTCTGTCAATTTTAAAAGGCAGCTTTCTGGATATGGCAGTCTCGGTTGGTAGTTATTTTCTTTCAGGACTTGAAATATGCCATTTTAAGTTTCCTTGACTTTTAAGGGTCGCTAGTAAGAGATCTGATGTTATCTGAGGTGTTTGCTTTTTAGGTTGGCATCTTGACGCGGTATGTCATGGAGAGACTCTTCTCAGGCCATGTCTGTGTACCCAATACCTCTTGCATCTGGAGATATATTACTCTCTCTATTATATGTGGGGATTTTTCTCCTATAGTTTCTTTAAGTAGATTTTCCATCACTTGATTTTTAATACAATTTCATTTATTCTTTGGCAGTTTCATACATGTAAACAATGTGTCTTGATCATAACACCACCTCCCGTTCTCACCAGACAACCCCAGTACACACCTCTCCCTTGCTTCCCACCTCCCGTTCTCACCAGACAACCCCAGTACACACCTCTCCCCAGTATGTTTTGTGTTCCTTCCTTTTTTTTCTTTTTCTGTAACCCATTGATTTGAGTCCTAATTGGATCCTGCTGGGTTCTGTTGACCCTGTAGGTTCTTGTCTCTCCTGAATGCTGACTTGAGCCATAAGAGACAGATTGATATCTGCCAGGTCCTTCTTTGCCAGAGTAGTTTTGTGGGGCTTTCCCTCTGCTGCATTGGGCTTGGCAGACTGAGCTGAGCTGGGCTCCCCAGTGTGTACACTTGGCTCTGGCATTGGTGAGGTGAGACTAATTTGATTGGGAGGAGAAGAAGCTGCATAGCACTGAGGCGCGTACAGAAGTGTAGAAGACCTCTGCATGCACTCACTTGTGTATGAGACAGGGCTTCTCTGTGTAGCCCTGGCTCTTGCGGAACTTGTGTAGACCGGGCTGGCCTTGAATGTGAAGCCACCTGCCTCTGCCAGTGCTGGGAGTAAAGGCCTGCAGCAGGTTAGCTTCTAGTCCTTTTCTTGTTCCCCTTGTACGGCTACCAGGGTGGCTCTGTCTTAAACAGGAGGCCCTTTCTCTCAGGATGACAGCGAGGCCTACATGCCCTTACCTTTGAGTCATACAAAGTGAGAGAGCTAAGATCCCAGCTTGTGAGAGCTGTGACCCCCAGTAGATGTTCAGTGAGGCTTTGGCTCTCTCCCCTCAAATCCCCCCTTCACATCTATGTTCAGTGATCAGTGGCCTCTTTCCCTGTCTTCCTCTTGCTTGGCTCTTTCCAGGTGTTGTGTCTGTACTCTTGGGAATTTCTGATGCTCTTCCTCTCCTGAAAATTAATTTTCTTACTCTGACTCTTCTTACACAGGCATCATTCATTTCTAAATAATAAGCATTTATTATTTGCTGACTGCCACCACAAAGCTGGCTACGTTAGCAATAGAGAGTATGTTCTTAGTTGCTGTCATAGGCAGTTACTTCCCTGAATGGTCCCAACATTTTTGTATTCTTTTCATTGCTACATTGTTTCATTCTATCACGGGTTTTAGCTTTATGAACCGCCTTAGATAAATATGTGCATGTGGGGTTTTTCAAAGTTTTTATACATGTGAATGTTATATACTGAGCATATCCATCCACTCTCTCCCAACGCCTTCCAGATCCTTCCATCCTCCCAACATGTTTCTCTCACAAATGTATGTGTATGTGTGTGTGTGTGTGTGTATATATATATATACATATATATATATCCCATTAAGTTTAGTTGGTGTTGTCCAGATGTGTACATGTGTGGGTGCCCACCTGCCACATGAGCAGTCAGGTGCTTGCTTAGGAAAAATTTCTATATTCTAATTGGTACATTGTAGAGTTTGTGTGCTCACACAGCAGAAGCTTTAGATTCCAGTTGTTCAAAAAGCTCACCTTGGCTCATTCCTGCAGCATTGGAGAATAGTTGATGTTACTCTGTTCTTGCCATTTACCAGCTTTTATTACTGATGTCTCGTTCAGTTTTGAGTGATGGATGAAGTACAGTTATGTGTACTTTGGGTGTTTAAGGTGTTTGCTTTCTGGTTTAAGATAAATATACTTAGGTTTCTCTAAAAGAAATGTCTGAAGTAATATCAGCTGCACTTTCAGAGTTGGCCTCTCCACGACATTTCACCTGGGGCCTTTTCAGGAATGACTATTGGGCTGGTACAAGTTTGTGTGTGAATCTGTGTGTGATTCCTCGGAGCTCCATGGCACTTGTCATGTGTTCAGGTTAGCCAGTGACCCAGGTCATCCCCAGAAGTGAAGAATAGGTATTTGAAAGTAACACACATTGTCCCATATGTCTCAAAACTTTTGTGTAGTTTTTTTTTTTTAAGTTTAATTCTAGGCAAATTATTATTAAACCAGGATCTACCATAAAGTGTTAATAACTGTGAGTGTTTATATCTTCTGATCATATGAGTTTTAAAAGCTGACCTCGAAGTTTGCAGTGGCATATACCTGTAGTTCCAGCTACTCAGAAGTCTAAGTCAGGAGTTCAAGCCTGCCTGCACAACTGAGGAAGGAACACCTTGTCTCAAAAACACTTTCTCCCTATTTTTATGAATGGTTGAAAATGCAAATTTAAAAGTTCTTTTGTATGCTTTTAAAGTCACACTTTTCTGTTGATTAACAAATTTTAGCAAATTAAGGGGCTTGAAGTAATATTTACTCTCATTTACAACATAGTTCACAAACTGTAGTTTTAAGCTACATTTAATGCATTTGATTTCTTTTTTAAGAACTTCAGTTCCCTCTTTTAAAGCATCTCATGGACGTAAGTCTTCCCCTTTTGGGGGAGGGTGTTTTTGTACATGTGATTGGTAATTTTGATCTATAGTTAGGTTTCACTTGTCTGGAGTTTGTGTTAAACTGAGTTGGGCTAGCCTCAGGATATGTGATCTTTGACTTCTCTAACACTTTCACAGTCTCTCCTGTACGGCATGTGCTGCCTGCCTCCTAAGGAGGTGCTCCCTACCAGTGAGCGGTTTCTCCTACAGTCGGGGACATTAGACTTTTTTATTTAAAACTTGATTTTATTACTTTACAAAGACAACCCCCTGTTGGTATTTTATTCATAAGCTCAACTTTTATCCTTTCCATCCTTTTCTGATCCCTAGTAAATATTCAGGAGGCTTTTCCTGTGTGTATTCATTTGACATCACAGGTTTAGATGCGTTAGGGTTGTCACTGTGTACTTATTACGTGGTACTTCAGTATTGATTTTCTTTTTAATCAATTTCTACATGAGGAGTGTCCTAGGGTTGGGTTTCTATTGCTATGATGAAACACCATGACCAAAGGCAAGTTGTGGAGGAAAGGGTTTATTCTACCTACACTTCCACCTTGCAGTCCATCACTGAAGGAAGTCAGGACAGGATTCAAACAGCCAGGAACCTGGAGGCAGGAGGTGATGCAGAAGCCGTAGATGGGTGTTTCTTACTGGCTTGTTCTCCATGGCCTTCTCAGCCTGCTGCCTTATGGAAGCCAGGACCACCAGCCCAGGGTGGCACAACAGTGGCTTGATGACTGATTCAGAAAATGCCCCACAGCTGGGTCTTACTAAGGCATGTTCTCACATGAGGCCCCCTTCTCACATGACCACAGCTTGAGTCAAGCTGACATGGAACTAGACAACACAGGAGAATTTGCAAAAATTTTCTCTTGAGTTTAAGATACAAACTTATATGTTGGTAATATTGTATTTGAAAACAATGATCTGGGTTTTAGATTATTGAATTTTATGTGCATTGTATATGGTTTATATACATGTGCTTTATTTGTGATTTACATGATGCATATTCAGGAGTTAAGTGAAGCCATTAAAATTGTCTATATTATGTCCTATAGTGTTTGCTGCTTTACCTGTTAGATTCTGAGAGGTTTGTTGGGATCACAGCATCGTGTACTTTGGCCAGTTTCTCCCCAGCCTCTCAGGTTTGCTTTGTCTATTTCCAAATGTTGATGTTAAATATAAAGAAGTTCATAGCTATAATCTAATTGTTCTATATCTCAGATACCAAAAGAAAAGCTGTCTTTCTCTCCTTCCTTGCCTTTTGTCATTGACCGTCACGCAGTAGATTTTACTGTGTCAGTCCCTGTGAGATAAATGAAAGGCCTGCTCATAACTGCACTCAGGTGTGTTTGCACTGGTTTTTAGCACACAGTTTAGAAAGGCCTCCTTTCCTCCTGTGACACACGCCCCTTCTAAAGTTCCTTGGTTTTCGGAGGCCTTTAATCCGTTGCGTACACGCCGCACAGGAGTGGACAGCCAGCACTGTCATCACCATTTACTTTCTGTCCGGTAGCAAGTTCTCTAGCTCACAGCATGCTCTCAACAGTGGCTGTACTACCCTCTGTTGTAAAAGTCCTAAGACTCTCTTCATAATCCTGAGAATGGGTTATTTACTTACTTTTGAGGCAGGTGCTTCACTCTGGCCTGGGATTTGCTGCTTAGGCCAGAGTCTGCTTCTGCTTCCTCATGAGTGCCAGCACTGGGGGTGTGAGACCACACCTGGATAAAATCTATCCTTTAATTCTATCCTTAAGTAGTTTTATCTTTTGCCTGAGTGTTTATAAGATTTCTGTTTATTCCTAGTATTCAGGAACTTTACTAAGCATAGTGCACAAGTGTGTGTGTGTGTGTGTGTGTGTGTGTCTAGCCTGAAACTGAGTGGGCAGATTCCAGACTTGGTTCATAGTGAATAACTCTTCCCCATTTCTCTTTCCCTTCAAGACTCCCATTATTGGTAATTGGTCTTTCCTTTCTTGCCTCTGCTTTGTACTTGAGATGGTTCTGTACTTATCGTAACCATCTGCTTTTAAAACTATCATTTGAGACTGTACTCCAGGGGCTGGCAAGAGGGCTCAACAGTTAGGATCACTGCTGTCCCTGTAGAGGACCCAGACTTGAGTCCCATCACCATATGGTGGTTCAAAATGGCCTGCAGCTCCACTGTAGAGATCTGAGGTCCTCTAGGCTCTTGTCTCCAGTGCCTAGGCACATACATGGTAAAGTCATGCACATACACTCTGGTACACACATCAGTGGGGGTGGGGGAGAAATTCTCAATTTTTGTAACAGGAGAGAAACTTTTGTAACAAAATCCTATTTTAGAAATAACATTACTAAGCTTCTAGTGGTGATTTTATGTGTGCATGCACATGTATGTGGATTTTAAACTTCTGAAATACTCTTGTTTGTTTTCTTTTGTAGTGTTTTATTAAGGGCATTTTACATTTTTATGTGTGTGTTGTGTGCTGTTGATTATGTGAATGTGTGTAGGTGCCTGTGGAGGGAGAAAGAGAATCCCAGAGCTGGAGTTATAGGCAGCTGTGAGCCACTGTGTGGGTCCTGGGAATTGAACCCAGGCCTTCTGGAAGAGCAGCATATGCTCTTAGCTGCTGAGCCTTCTCTCTAGTCCTTGAGAGCATTTTCTATTGATTTCCTCTCTCTGGTTCTAGGCTATTCAAATAAGCTATTTTTCTTTGTGCTTTATTGGGCTATCTATCCTACAAGTTAGCAGTTGTCCTTTACATGTGAAAATTGAGGTAACTAACCAGAGCACGGTCTTCTCATGTGGCTCCCGAACTCCGGAGGCTGAAGGAGGATTACACATTTAAGGCCAGCCTGAGGACCCTGGTTCCTCTTTCCTTTTGTGTAAGTTCATTGGTGCCAAGGTCAAGGCTGGTTCTGTCTTTTGTGTGGAGCAGGTTATGAAGTCAGTAGCATCACAGCAGGGAGCTGGTGATACTTGTGACTGGTCTGCTGGTGACAGTGAGTACAGGGCTGTTGGTGATGGCAGTCAGCAGTCTGTAGAGCTGAAGCATCTGCTTGTGCTGTTCCCATGGCAGCGGAACACAGAGCTAGCTCCCAGTTCACACTGCACTGGGGAGTGCACAGCACAGCCTCTTATCCTTCCTTCTCTAAAATTAGGCCATTGCAACAGCATCAGGAGTATTCAAAATGGCTTATGAAAAGGCATCTTTTTTAAATTAAACTTAGGACTAATTGTATTTGTTTTATGTTTAATTTTAATTGGTTTATTTATTTATTTATTTTGGACACAGTACTTCCTAAAGAGATGCAGAGTTCATTTTGCAAAAATAAAAAGCCTCACTGGTAGCACGTCATAATCGCCACATGGAGGCTGGCAGATATTTTTTAAAAAGCCAGACAAAATCACAAGGCAACAAAAGAGAGTCTTAATGTGATTTAAATACCGTGACTGAGTTGCAGTCAGCATCAGCCTGGACACCGAGTTGAATGTGACATCATCCTCTATGGAAATATATTGTAGCGAAAGACTACTGCGGCCACCATCTGTCCCCTGCTTCAAGGAACACATCTCACTGAGTGGCCTGTACCCCAGTGGGATGCACCAAATATGCTTAAACATAAGCACATCTTCTTCTCAGTACAAAGTGTGAGCATCACCCTGGTTTTGTGGAAACTTTGTTATGGGAATTAAGGCAACACTGACAATAAAAGACTTGTGATGGACCTGTGAGCATTTATTGGTCTAACATGTGCTATAAAATGTGTCCTTTATGAGGTAAAATCTAGAGGGAAACTATTTAGCAAACCATTTCGGTCTTTGGTTTACGTGACAACCTTCTGAGACCAGGGCCAAGATTGTCACCATTCATGTGCTCCTGAGCTTTTATTGCAGCACTTTGAAGTGATCTCAAGTGCCCTCTACAGTGATGACTGTCCTGCCCAGGCTCTCAGTCCCTGCGATGGAATCTTCTGGGCTTCCTTCAGATTGTTCTGGAAATACTACATTTGAGAAGCAACAATATGATTTGCTGCATGGAAAGTATTCTTTCAGCTCTGTTTTTGTCCTGTCAGACCCTAAATATTTTACTGACTGCTGGAAGGAACGAAACTATTTTCTATCTTTTTTTTAGGAAGCACCCATAGGCTACAGATCCCTAGTTAGTCCTACAGAAGCCCTTCAGTGGTCTGTGGTGCTCTTCCTGACATGATGGATGCCATAGAAATAGTAGTGTGTGCACATTGTGGGGAAAGAGTAACCATTTTGTTGTATGAGGTTGTATGAAACTGACCCTTTATTGGCATAAAATGAAGTCTTATTTGGGAGCTGAGCTGCAATTAATAGAAACAAAGGAAAATATAAACCATATTTTGTAAGCGAAGCTGACTCAAAGAAAATTGTCATGACAGGAAAAACAAAACCGACAGCAATATGAGAACAACTGCTCATATTGAATTGTTGATTAGGAAACAGCAATTAAGCTCATGAGCAATGAAGTAAATAGAGCAGTATCCTGTAGAAAGCCCTCATAAGATGGGCCACGTGAGAACTGCAGGCAGGGATCACCTGTCTATGGTGTTGACAGAATGACCCCAATTGACCGCAGTGAAAGGATGACAGCTCTGCTGAGGTGCATGGAGATGCAAAAGGGTTTCTTCATGCAGCGTCACTCTTGGCCATGGGAACCACTGACATTGGTGCAGGGGGCAAAATTCATAACATGTTTGAAATTCAAGAGCAGTAGAGTGGGTAATAGCAGCTTTGAATCAAACCTTGGCCAGCTGCATACTAGCCTCCAGGCTTGTGCCCTGAGCATAAAGCTCACTCAGATACAAATGTGATGGGCCATTATGCAGAAGGTGGTGACCAGCTGTTCTCTGTCTCCCCTGAGTTCCAAACAGTAAGAACTGAATGTGTGCTTTGTATCAGGGATTTGGGGCAAGAATTGGAAGACTATTAGTGACTGAAGTAAGTTTTCGTGAAATCTTTAAAAAAAAAAAAAATGTTTATCCCTTAGAACACATACTGTCTTATTTTGACATGGGGAGCCCTAGAGGAAGGGCTGGTAAGTTACACATGAATGACAATCTGTAGGGAGGACAGTCACTACAGACACCACATACGCGGGAAGGAGAAAAGTATGCAGTGTTAGCCTTGGACTAGCATTTAGCCGGTCAGCTTCTCGAGACGCTGCTTTTGGAGAGCATCACAATCTTCATTTTTTGGTTTTTTTAGTTGACACAATTTTGAATTAAATCTAGTTTTCACTGGCATCCATCTGTGCCGATTTTGATCCTCCTGCAGTGTTTCTAAAGAAACACTTGACAAATAGAATTCGCTTTTGAGAATTATTTCCCCTCCTCTTCCAAGTCCAATGCCCCCAAGTCCCTCTCAAATGGGGACCTCTTAATCTTGATAATGGTTACATAGACCCACGCATATAAGTGTATAAATACAATCTGCTGATGACCACTTGGTATGATGGTATGATGGCATCATCCAGCAGGAAAAGAGATTGTCCCTCTCTCTGTAGCTCTTCCTTAGATGCAGGCTTTGTGTGAGTTTCCCCCACCCGTGTTGGCGTGTCAGCTGATGGTGTCATTGTTTAGGTCTTGCTTAGAGCAGCCATATTGTTAGATTTCATGGTTGCATCTCTCCTGTTATCATAAGACAGTTTTTTGCAGAAGACTCCCTGATCCTCTGGCTCTTTCCAACATCTTTCCACCTCCTTTTCCCCCCGTACTCCCCGAGCCTTAAGTGTAGGGTTTGTGTTGTGGATGCGCCTCCTCGGGATGGATGCCCATGGTCAGTTCTGCATTCTGACCACTTCTGAGTTTCAGTAATGGCTCCACCTACTGCACAAAAAGCTGCTTTGGTGAGGGGTGAGAACTGCACTTACTACAGATTTCATTCTTCTTTATTGGATTGCCCCCTAAACTGTATATTTTTCATAGAATGCCCAATCACAGTTTGCAGAAGAACTGCAAGCATTGGCTTATAGAGCCAGGGTCAAGGGTGTAGCTTTGAAGGCTTTGGGTCCTCAGGACATTGGATCCAGAGAGTTAGAATGCCCAAGAGGGACAGTTTCTGCTGCTGTCGATCCAGAGAGATATTTGTAGTGTGTTACATGAGCATTTTGGGGTGTCATGCAAGTAATCCATTCACAAGTTTGGTTGAGCAGTGCTAGTGCATCAGCACTCAGGCAAGTGCATCTCTGTGAGTTCGAGGCCAGCCTGGTCTACAGAGCAAGCTCTAGCACAGCCAGGGCTGCCCAGAGGAAACCCTGTCTAAAGAATCACTAATTTGAGACTAATAATATCAGGAGACTTGAGTCCTGTGCAGTGGTGTGGGAGTAAATATTTAATGTGTGGTTTCCCATATGGTACTCCACTGTGGTGACAGGTACCTGGTTTGTTCAGTTTGCTAATTTTAGTAGTGTAAATTCCCTCACTGTGGCTGATTACAACAATGAATCTCCTCAAGGTTTCATTCTGGGAGTTGGGAAGTTGTGCAGGCTCATCTCCCTTTGCTGTAGTCCCCCAGTGCCCTTGGTCACATGCACACGGTGGCCACATCTACAGCTGCTGTTGTCCAGACCGAGTGGAACTGCTTCATTCCTTGTGACAAAACTACACATGCTAGCCGGGCGCATGACTGCTGTGTTGAGGCAAGGGGTCTTTGTGTTGCTCTTTGCAGTAATAGCCAAGCCCTCACCATGACTGAGCAAGGAAAATAAAACCACTTGATCTCACAAATCACAGGATCTGATGCTTAGAGGCAGGAAGTAAAACCTACTGAGGCTGAGGTGGGCAGATTGCTCAAACCCACAGTTTGAGGCCAACTTACGCACACAGAGAGCATGTTTCATTTTTATTTAATGTTGGTGTTTAAATGAGTCAGAACACACTGATCAACATTGCCTGAATAAAAGCCTGCCCAGGAATACTTTCAGTGGCCGGTCGGAATGTTTTCTAGTGTGATAGAGCTGGTTGTTGGTTTACAGTCCACTCTGTGTCTTTATTCTTAAGCCTGCACGTAGCTTTGGGAAGGCAGAAGCTTCTTATCTTACAACCTCCTTAATGATGGGATGCCCAACAGCTGAGTTCCTACCTACACATCTCTACTGTAAGAACTGGACTTCCCAGTGATCTTTTCCTTTGCTTTTTCCCCAAAAGCAACTTGGGGAGGAAAGGGTTTGTTTCATCTTACAGCTTGTCCAGAAAAGTCATGGCAGGAACTCAAGGCAACAACAGGCTGAGGCCATGACAGGACACTGGTTCATGGCTCAATAGACCACAGGCCCAGGGGTGGAATCACCCCCTGGGGATAGACCCACCCACATTATCAGTTGAGAAAATTCAGGCTTGCCCACAAGCTAGTCTAGTAAGAGACTTCTCAATCGAGGTTCCTTCTGAAATGACTGACTATCTTGTGTCAAGTTACATAAAACTAGCAGGTACATGCATTTACTTTTGAATTCTTGCTGTCTGTAGTTTGACAAAATCACTCTGGTTGTTAAAAACAAAACAAAACTAAACTAAAAACCTCCCCCTGAACTTTAGAGAAGAAAGCAATGGATTTTGAAAACATAATCACCATGATATATATCCTGATAATAAGTTACTGATAATGTTGATAGTAACATGTTACGGGTGCACTGATTTTGATAACAGTCCTTGGGTGACATTTTAGGATCAGGAGAAAGACTTAGGAGAGCAAATCATTTTGGATTTTCATCTGCATTCTCTGACTCCTAAAAATACCTTTCCCATTGCACAGTACTGAATAGCAACAATGTCTGGAGACAGACTCTATCAGTGCTCAGATGTTTTCATGTAGTAAGGAAATCCTCCTGTCAGTGAGGTATATTTGACTTAGCTGGGCAGGGGTTAGATACACACAGCAGACTACATGAAATTTTCTCTCTCCCACTAACAAAGGATTTATGCCCAAATTACCAACCTGGCCCACATTACAATTTTGGTGTTAGTTTGGGTTGATTTTATTCATTCTTTGTTCTGCTTGATGTCAAGAGTTGTACTGAAGACCTCAGTGTCTTCAATGCTTATCCACTCTTGATCCTTAGTGGACTTTGTTAAGAGTTCTATCAAGCCCTGAATTGCAGAGAAGGTTCAGCAGTTAAGAGTACTTACTGTTTGTGCAGGGCATTGGAAATCAGTTCTTACACAGGCCTCACAGCCACCTGTAACTCCCATTTCTGGAGGACCCCGGGCCCTTTCCTGGTCTCCAAAGGTTCCCTGCTTGCACATGAAATCACTTAGGTAAACACAAAGGCAGTACCTCCCTGGAGATGGTCTGCAACAAACATTTCTCTCAGTCTAGCATGGTCAGGTTGGCCACTGCCAGGGTAAGTAGTTGTAGGTATATAATTTCCAAACATGATACAGCCAAATCTAGTGCTGTAATTCTATTTCTCATATCCTAAGTTTTAGAAATGGAGGTCAGAGGAAAAGGCATGGTTGGGTGTAATACCACCAGATGGCACTATGTATGGACTAAAAGCATTTATGCCCTCTCCAGGTGGGTATTCCTTTAGGGGCATAAATCTGCATTCTCTCTCTCCACTCCCTTCCCCTCTCTCTTCTCCCTCCTCTCATCCTCCTCCCCCATCCCCCCTCTCCTCTCTCTTCCTCTCTTCCCCCTCCTCTCTCCCAGTTTCTGTATATGTGTGCTCAAAGTTGATGAATATGTCTTTTTCAATCTCTTTCCACTTTATTGAGGCAGTGTCTCTCTTTGAAATTGGGGCTTTCCAGTGCCAGCTAGCCTGCCCTGGGAATGCTGGGTGTGCCTCCTGGGTTTACAGGTGGCTAGCACCCTGCTTTTCTGTGGGTTTTGGGTTTCTATATTCTTCACACTTGCCGGTAAGCACTAGAGAAATCTTCTAAGCTCACAGAGGATGCATCCTTAGACTGGAGGGTGAGCAGTGGACAGTCATTGTAGGCTTGAAAGTGTAATCTGGAACATAGATGAATCTTCCAGAAGCTAAGTGATTTCCAAGGGAGACTGAAATAATCATTAAACTACCATGGGAAAGAGGATAGAGAAAGTCTTAATTAAAATATTAAACTCATCTATTAATTATGATTTCTATGTTTTGACAAAGTCATACCTGACTAAAAAGCAGCTCTAAGGAGGAAAGATTTATTGTGTCCCAGTTTGAGGCTGCAGTGGCAACAGTCAGGGAGGCTGGTCACACGGTGTCCACAGTCAGGAAGCAGCGGGAATGTGCTAAGCTTGCTTTCTTCTCTCCCTTCAGAACTGGACCTCACCTTCATAAGCACATCCAGAGGTGCGTTTTCATGCTCACTCTAAACCCAGGCAACCTGGTGATGAAGATTAGCCTCCCAGGATAAGAAGATCACAGAAAATGCATCAAAAGGTATGTAAAAATGGACCGCTAAATGATGTACTTCCGCCAAAATCAACGAACGAAGAATGGGTAGTTCTCATCAACTATAAGGGGACAGTTGGGCTCCTGAGAACAGCAGAGTGTGATGGGCACTCCTTTAGTGACAGAACAGGGGGCAGAGGCAGGACGATCTCTGTAGATCTGAGGCCGGCCAGCACTACAGAGACAGTAAGACTGTCTCACAACAAAACAAACAAAAAACAAATACCACCACCAGAGGCTGGCTGTGTGGATGCACAGTTGAGAGTCCTTGTTGCTATTGAAGGGGTCTGAGGTTTGGTTCGAAGTACTCACATGGTGACTCACAGCCATCCATAGGTCCAGTTCCAGAGGATCCAGTGTGGGCTTCTGACGTTTGTGGGCAAGCACCAGGCACATACATAAAATGGGCAAAACACTCACCTGTTCTCTCTCTCTCTCTCTCTCTCTCTCTCTCTCTCTCTCTCTCTCTCTCTCTCTCTCTCTCTCTCTGTGTGTGTGTGTGTGTGTGTGTGTGTGTTTATAAAACTCCAACTTTGTTAGCCATTAGGGAAATGCAAATCAAAACTACTGTGAGATTTTTATCTCATCCTAGAGAGAATGACCATCATTAAGAAAACAATAATAATGGCCATAGTGTAGGGTAAGAGAATAGCCTGGTGCAAGTTACTTCAGCAAGTATAGAATTCCAAAAATACACACACACACACACACACAGCCTGTCTTAGGATTTCTATTGCTGTGAAGGGATATGACCATGGCAACTCTTATAAAGGAAAACATTTCATTGGGTTTGCCCTACAGTTTCAGAGGTTTAGTTCATCAGTGTCATGGTGGGAAGGATGGTGGCAAACAGGCAGACATGGTGCTGGAGAAGGAGCTGAGAGATCTACATCTGGATCCACAGGCAACAGGAAGTGAATTCTGTGCCACACTGTGTATCTTGAGCATATACGAGACCTCAAAGCCCGCCTCCACAGTGATACACTTGCTCCAGCAAGACCATAACCTCCTAATAGTGCCACTTCCTATGGGCTGAGCATTTCAACACATGAGTCTGTGGGAGCCATACCTATTCAAACCCCACACTGCATAAAGATAGACAATCTCAACAACCTCATCATCACTTCTGCTGTATGGTCTAAGGATTCAACACTGATTTACAGCTGACAGTATGCCAAAACTCAGGTGTCAGTAGATAAATAGGTTCAAAACTATAGTATGTGTGTGCGATGGAATTTTGTTCTGCCATAGTCAAGAAAGAAATGATGTCATTAGTTAGGAGGTGAATGGAACTAGAGCCTATTCTGTTAGGTTGCCCTTCAGGTAGAATCTAGGTATGTGTATATACATGGAGTGTGTGTGCTAAAAGAAGCCCATGGGAAAAGAGATAATGTTAAGTGAATTTGGCCAAAGTACATGATACACTTGAATTAAAATGTCATTATGAAGCCTATTTTTTACAATGAATACATACTAAACTTTTAATATATAAAAAAAGAAAGTTGAAATGTATGAATAAAGAAAAGAAAAAGACATGCAAAGGACATAAGTGCTCCTAGGTATGGGGGAGGAGAAAGTTCACTGTAGATAAAAGGGAGAGCAGAGCCAGAGTCAGAGGCATCTGGGAAAGTCCAGAGTGGTCATGACACTGAGCCATGTGAGGGAGGGGGAGGAGAGAGGGGAGAGAGGAGAACCAGGTACACAAGGGGCAGGTAACCAAAACGGCCGGATTATATAGGACAGAGCCTCTGGGGAAGAGAGGCCCAGGCAGGCACTGGGCTGGGGAGTTCACGGTAGGGACAGGGTGTCAGCCATGCCCTGTATCAGGTAGAGACTGAGGAATCCTGGGAAACCTGCAGCCCAGGTCCGCACACTAAACTTAACAATGTAAAATCACATTCAGACATCCCTTGACTTAATAGTAGTAGATTGGTTGGGAGGAATTTAAAATTCAAAAAGCAAATTAAAGATTGAACACAGGGCTGCTAGAGAAATGGCTCTGCTGTTATGAGTACTTGCTACCCTTACAGTGGCCCATGTGAGTACCAACACCCACATAGCAGCTCACAGTAGACAAACTCCAGGCCCAAGAGCTCCGACTCTTTTCAGTCACTGCACCCAGGTACTGTACATACATATGCAAACAAAACACTCATACATATGAAATAGAAATAATTTTTTAATCAAAAAAAATGTTTTCAACCTAGTGCAGTGCTGACATGATGGCTTTAGTGGTTTGGAAGAAAAAGGCCCCATTGGGAGTTGCACTATTAGAAGGTATGGCCTTGTTGGAAAAAGTATCTCTGTGGGCATGGGCTTTGATATCTCATATATGTTCAAGCCATGTCCAATGTTCCAGACCACTTCCTGTTGCCTGTGGGTCAAGATGCACAGTGCTCAGCTCCTGATCCAGCACCTTGCACACCACCATGCTGCACCATGATGCTAGTAGACTAAACCTCTGAGCAATAAGCAAAGCACTCCAGTTAAATGTTTTTTCTTTATAAGATGTTCCATGGTCATTGTCTGTTCACAGCAATCAGAACCCTAAGACAATGAGTTAATGGATAAACATGCTTGCCCCACAAAGCATGGCAAACTAAATTGGATTCTTGAACCCTTATAAAGGTGGGAAGAGGGAGCCAACTCCACAGAGTTGTGAGCACCTCCACACTATCACTGTGGCATGTGTCTCCACACATACTTTATGAATATGCACAATAATGATAATTTTAAAGAAAAATGCCAAACCTATATAGTCAACTCATTAACCTCAAATGCCTATGATCTTTAATTCAAAGTGCTATCTATATACCCAGGAACTATATTTGAGAAAGTTTAGAAAGAAAACAAGTTTTCTATTAACCAAAAAGGAATTTGTCCCCCCACAGTGGTGCCGGTGTCAGAATCTGGAGAAAAGTGACTGTAGAGAGGATAGGAAAATCACAAGCTAGTGTTAGTCTCAGCTCTGCACATTGTCACCTGTCGTAGGGTAGCATCCATACTCCTCCACCACCTCACAACTGTGGCTTCATTGGCATATTACTGCTGCCAGGGTTCATCCTTAGTTGTTAGGTTATGTGAGACTCTGGGGGAAGGGATGAAGTCCTGGATGAATGTGCATTGTGACGTGGGCACAGCATGTCAAAGACCCTAATGCCTCAGACCCATGGAAACTGCAAGACCTTTGCCTTGCCCCAGTATGAATGTTGAACAAGTATAGAGAAAGTATCTGCTAGGGCTTCCTCCTCCTGACAATGACAGCCTGACACTGTTCCCCCATAGAGACCTCCTGAAATTAGCTAACCCACCTGCTGGCTCTTTAGCTCTGTGCAGTAAACCTGCTTCTTTGTTTCAGATGTGTAGTTAGAAGTTTCTGTCCTGCCAGTAATTCCTCAGTATCAGGCAGCCATTTCCCAAATAACTAATTCAGAGACTTACTATTACTTATAAATGCTTGGCCCGTTAGTTCAGGCTTGTTACCAGCTAACTTTTACATTTTGACTTAACTCATATTTTTATTTATATTTAGCCACATGGCTTGGTACCTTTTCTCAATGAGGCATTCTCATCTTGCTTCTTCTGTGTTGGGCTGGTGACTCCTGACTCCACCATTCCTCTTCCCAGAATTCTCCTAGTCTAGTTGCCCCACTTCTACTTCCTGGCTATTGGCCAATCAACATTTTATTAAATCAGTTCAAGTGACAAATCTTTACAGTGCACAAGAACATTATCCCACAGCACAGATGCATACAATAAATGTATTGAGTGTCTGTATTGCCATTGGTGTTGGTGCATCTACACCAGAGCACACAGCCCAACAGATCCCAGCTTTTATGTGTGTATATCTATTGTTTCATTATTCTCTGCTACCCCATTAGGTCAGCCCTAAGCACCTGGATTGATGCCTAGTACTGTTTGTTGCTCTGGGATGATGCTCTTGTACATTGTAAAAATTTATCACTCAAATTGGTTTAATAAAACTCTGATTGGTCAGTAGTCAGACAGGAAGTATAGGGGCAACCAGACTAGGAGAATTCTGGAAAGAGGAAGTAAGAGAATGCTAGCTAAACATAGGTAAGAATTATGGGTTAACGTAAGTGTAAGAGCTAGTTAATAATAAGTCTGAGCTACTAGCCGAGCATTTATAAGTAATATTAAGCCTCCAAATCAATTATTGGGCTAATGGTTGCTGAGTATTTGGGAGTAGTAATGAGACAGAAGCAATATGAAATTTAAAATTTCTGCACAGAAACAGATAAGCAGGCAGCATGCAGGTGGGTCAGTATCCACAATGCATAAAGAGTCAATAAGTGGTTCCGAAGTCTGAACAGTTTTCAGAAGAAGGATTGAGAAGAGCCAACACATATTTTAAGTCTTCAGCATCTTTCTTCATCAGAGAAATGCAAATTAAAACTACTTTGAGATTCCATCTCATTCCAGTAGGAATGGCTACTAAGGAAACAGGTGACAATGGATGCTGACCAGGATGTGGGGAAAGTGTGTGTGTGTGTGTGTGTGTGTGTGTGTGTGTGTGTGTGTACTAGTGCTATCTGTGGAAATGATCCTGGAGGTTTCTCAAAAATAAAATGACAAATCAAATTACCATGTGACTCCTGGGCATATATTTGAAGGATTCTACATTCTACTATAGAGGTAGTTGCATGTCCATGTTTATCTCTGCTTACCTATTTCATTTCCTGTTGTTATGATCAAATATCCTGAAAAAAAAAAAAAAGGCAAGTTAGGGGAGAAAGTATTTATTTTAGGTCAGAGTTGCAGATCAGCAGTTCATCATAGTGGAGAATTCACATCGACAGAAGTGTAAACAGAGAGAACATCACACCCACAGCCCTGAAGAGGAACACTGACACATGCTTCTGATGAGCATGCTGTTCCCACTGCCTAGGGAATGGAGCTGCCCACAAAGGGCGGATTTTACTATTTAACATAATTGATATGCTTCTCTACAGACATGACCACAGGCCAACTTGTGTGGTGTTATATTTTATATTTAATAAAATTAGTCTGGAATATCAGAGAACAGATTCACCCACAGTCAAGCCAGCAGGGTCAGGGAATGGTAACTCACACCTTTAATCCCAGCACCAGAAAGACCAGGGGTGACCTATGCCTTTAATCCCATAACTCCAGAGACAGAGGTGTTTCTGTGTTTCTGTGAATTCAAGGACTAACTACCAAATAGTAGTGGTTCACACCTTTAATTCTAACTCTAGGATTATGATGCAGAGTTGAACTCAGAAGTGAGACTAGGCAAGAAGGTATTTAAGGAAATCTAGGCAGAGGGTGTGGTATTCTGTAGACGTGACTAGCCAGGCTAAGCTCTTGGGAAGATAGCTTTCACCCTGAGAAGGTGGCTGGGTGAGAATTGACTCTGGTCTGTTTTCTCTCTCTGATACTCCAGCCTTTTACCCAATATCTGGCTCTGAGTTTTCATTTCATAACAACTAGAATTCATGTTTTACTTGGCACCCAATGTTCCCCATTGAGACTCTTCCCAAGTGATTTCACATTGTTTCTGCCTTTAAAACTAAACATCACGTGGCTCTTTTCATAATAGCAAGGAAATGAAATCAGCCTAATGTCCATCAAGAAATGAACGGATAATGAAAATGTGGTGTGTATAATAGAGTTTTATTCAGCTATAAAGAATGAAATTATTCAAATTTGAAGTTAATAAATGGAATTGTAAAACATTTTAAGCAGGTAATATATGCTCAGAAATACAAATGTGGATCCTGGCCTCTGACTATTAAATATTCAGGTTTTAGAAAATGTATAGAGGGCAGGAATTTCGAAGGAGCCCATGTGACTGGAATAAAGAGACTGTAAAGGAGGAAAGGAGAGAAGTAAAGGAGGCCTGAGGGGAAATAGTGAGGCAGGGAAGGGGTCTGGG
The DNA here is from genome assembly GCA_004025045.1 of Sigmodon hispidus. Classification (NCBI taxonomy): domain Eukaryota; kingdom Metazoa; phylum Chordata; class Mammalia; order Rodentia; family Cricetidae; genus Sigmodon; species Sigmodon hispidus. Next base: position 114,628 of record PVIH01005618.1, read on the forward strand.
GAGGAGAGTCAACTAAAGGGAAACATATGTGAAACACTGTATTAAAATCTTCTATTTCGTAAGATAATGTTAGATAGATAGATAGATAGATAGATAGATAGATAATAAATAAAAATTCTAATCCAAGTTTGGTAACATACTCCTTATTCCCAGCACAGTGCAGGTGGATTCGGGAGGACTGGGAATCTGAAGGCAGCAGAGGTGACATAGTGACAACCTTGTCTCCAAAAGGACCAACAGGAGGAGGGAAGGGAAATGAAAGAAAGGGCAGGTAGGGAGGACCAACGTCAGGCCATCTCAGAGACACTCACTTAGTTTTTAATGACTTGAATCCAGAATAATGAAGAACTCTTACATCGAACTGAAGTGTTTAATTAAAATGTGCAAAAATGTGAATAGCTTTTTACCAGAAAAGATTTAAAGGGCCAATTGGCATGTGAAAAAGTAACAGTATCACCAGTCTTCAGGGAAATGCAAATTACAGCCACCATCTCATTCCAATTATCTAGTGTTATGTGACAAACCAGCCTAAAAAGTGGCATCTTAAAATGACAATATGTTTTCAACACGTACCTTTGCCAACCGAGATGGCCTTAGGGACAGCTCACCTCTGCTTCACTTGGCTCCAGCTCGAACCTCCTGGACTCAGGGATGGTACTGTCTGCAGCCCATTTGCTCTACTTGGCAGTTGGCTGTTAGATGATGGCTAAAACTGTTTGAACATTTTCACATCACCTCTCCAAAACCCTAATTACCTTCAACACTGCTAGGCTCCAAGATCCAAGCACCCCAAGAGTCAGAACTAGTTAGAATATTTTCCTTTGGGCAGTGGTGGTGCATGCCTTTAATCCCAGCACTTGGGAGGCAGATGCAGGCAGATCTCTGTGCATTCAAGGCCAGGCCAGTCTACAGAGTGAGGTCCAGGACACCCAGTGTTATACAGAAAAACACTCTCTCTCTCTCTCTCTCTCTCTCTCTCTCTCTCTCTCTCTCTCTCTCTCTCTCTCTCTCTCAAAAAAAAAAAAAAAAGAAAAAAGAAAAAAAAGAAAAAGAAAAGGAAAAATATTTGACTTTATTGTCAGAATCAGAAGTAGTTCATCAATCAGCATTCTTATTCTTCCTTTGGAGTGAGTCACTAAGATTGGTCTGTATTCAAAGGAAGAGGACGTATTAAAGCATCAAAATAACCCCACTCCTGAGTTACATTCCTGAATACACTCTATTCCCCACACCTCACCTAAAATCCTTATAAATATCAGCATCAGGGTCAGGCCCAAAGTCAAGAATTTACCACCCAAATCTGATGCCAAGGCAGAGCCTTCAGACAGCTCCTCAGAAACAAATCACCTGAAGCTGTGTGAGCTAAAACTGCTTTCTCTCCTCTCCATCATATGGTTGTGGGACAGGGTGAGAGCAAAACTTGCCTTTCTGGAAGGGAAAACAGGAGCCACATGAAAGCCATTGTCCCATCTGCTATGAAATCCAGCATGAACCAAGCCCTAAATCAGAGCTGAACGGTACTGTGTGGGAATTACAGCTTCTGGCATCTCCTGGGCTCCCTATTGTCTTCTCCTGAACTTGATTCATTTTTCTTTGCACATGAGAGGTGATGAGTGTGACAGTTGATATTATCAGCCCTCCAGGCTCGAGGATCACCCGGGAGGGATTATCTTCAGGGTAAGAGGACAAGCCGCACACTGCCATCCTCTCTGCTTCCTGACTGGTCCTGATGCTGGCCCTGCCTCCAGGGCCTCTGCACCATGAAAGACTGCATCCTTAGATGTGAGCCCAACAAACCCCTTCAGTTGCTATTGTGAGGGACCCCCAACACACTAACATCTGATACTTCCGTAGAAACAGTGAGGTCAGGAGCAGTGTGGAGATAAAGCCTGAGTTCCAAACCCAGAAATTCTGTATCTGGCAAAAGGAGTTAGATTCCCAGCTCTTAGGTCAGGTGGCTCACAACTGCCTTTAATTACAACTCCAGGGGATCAAATGCTGTCTTCTGGCTTCCTTGGGTACCGGATATGCATATGTACACATACATATACATATACAATAAATCAATTAATATGAGACTGGAGAAGTGGCTCAGGGGTTAAGAGCACTTTCTCCTCTTGCAGAGGACCCAGGTTCAGTTCCCAACACCCACATGTGACTTGCCAATACCTTAAACTCCAGTTCCAAAAGATGTCAGTCCTCCTGGCTCCATCCTGCGTATGCATGATGTACATATACTAACACAGGCTTACACACATACATAGATAATAAATAAAAGGAGAAGTCAGGACAATCTCGGATAAACAAAATAGATACTATATTGCTTTCAGATTCTACAGGAAGTACTAAAAGAAGACCTTTAACAGAACAGATAAAAAGGCCTGATCCTCAGTATGCTCATAGATACTCTGACACTAGACTGTGGAAACAATAACTAAAATATATCTAGGGAGCATAAACTAATGTCAGATGTTAAACTTGAATACAAAATTTATTAATGGAGGCAAAGCACGATAAGAGATCTAGCCACCAAAGATAAGTAACAGTTATGTACATAAACAACATGTGGTCATATGATGGTCCATATGTAACAGGGTCTCAAAATTCATGAGGCAGAAACTGAACAGAGTAGAAGGGAGAAATAAGCAATTCAATGTAGTAATTGAAACTTTTAGTACATCACATTCCAAAATAAAGCAGCAAGATAGAACATCAACAAGGAAATGGTTGATCTGAGCAACACTGAATAAGTCTGACATGTCTGTAGAATACTCCACTAAAGCCAAACCTGGTGGCACATGCCTTTAACCCCAGAACTCGGGAGGCAGCAGCAAGTAGACCACTGTGACTTAGAAACCAGCCTGGTCTACAGAGTGAGTTCTAGACTAGCCAGAGCTACACAGTGAGAACTGCTCTCAAAAATACAAAAACAAGCAGACAAAAATCTTCTTTGCTTATTAATAGAATACATGTTATTTTTAAGTGCACATAGAACCTCCTCCAGAATAGACAGACCATGTATTAGGTCAGAAAACAGATCTCAGCAAATATACAAAGCAAAATCATACAAGGCCTAGTCTCCAACAATAAAGAAGTAAAGTTAGAAATCGGTAGCAGATGGGCTGGAGAGATTGCTCAGCGGTTACGAGCACCGTCTGCTCTTCCAGAGGACCCGGGTTCGATTCCCAGCACCCACATGGCAGCTAACAACTATCTGTAGTTCCAGTTCCAGGCAAACACCAAGGCAAATAAATAAATAAAATAAATAAATAACGTTAAAAAAAAAAGAAATCAGTAGCAGAAGAAAACTGGGAAAATTCACAAATATGTAAAAACTAATACAATTCTAATAATTTATGTCTCAAAGAAAATCAATATGCCTAAAATGAAATTTTAAAAAAATTGTCAAAACGTAGGTAAAAGACAGTAAAGAGGCTCAGTTAATACAATCAAGCATGGGAGAAAGATCTGGCTATTGATCCTGCATGGGGAGAGGATCTGGTATTAATAGTCACAAGACTGACAGCCACAGTCTGGCACAATCGTCAAGGATGTCTGCCTGGAGATTGCCTGTCTATCCTTGAGTGATGTCATCCATGATACCTGTCCTAACTGGATCACAGACGGTTTCTGCCTCTCCCTATATTTCACCTAAGGAAACCTCTCCTCTCCCTTTGTGTACCTGAAAACACAGTGACACTTACAGTCCTGTTTGTAATTGCACTTCTGAATAAATTAGATATTATTTGTTTATGTTAACAATTAGTAATCAGAACATTTTTTTTTTTTTTTTAGTAATCAGAACAATTTTTAACAAAGGGAAATCAAGAACAGACGGCCTCACTAGTGAATTCCTCCAAACACTCAAGGAATCATTGATGGTGGTCTTCAATCTTAGTGAGGAGGAGGAAGAAGAGGGGGAAGTACTTTATAACTCATCCTAAAGATATTATAAAAAATTATCCATCAATATCACTTGTACACACATGAAAATCTCAGCAAAATACTTGCAAAAATTGAACAATATATAAGATTATACAACATGATGGAATGTGGATTAAAACTATTAAAGATGAGTGTGAGAGGGCCCAGGGGTAAAGGTGCTTGCTGACAAGCCTGACCATCTGAGCTTGATCCTAGGACCAAATGGCAGAAGGAGAGGAAGCCCCACCCAAACAACTGTCCCCTGTAGCAAGTTCTATTTGCACAGTGAGGCATATGCACATAGGCACACTTACATAATCAGGAAACGTTAAAAAAAATTTTTTAAAGATAATGCAGTGTTGGCAAGGATGTGGAAAAATGGGAAACTTCACATACTTCTGGTTGGAGTAAAAAAAAAAAAAAAAAAGGAAATACTTTGTTAGTTCCTTGAAAAGAAAGAGCTAGAAATATAAACCCTCACAAAAATTTGTAGTTGAATTTTTCACAATAGAATTTCTTATAATAGCCCCAAATGAGGTGTAATTTAATAGATACCAGCAGGATGTCTAAACAAAATGTTATTCATCTGTATATCCAGTTCCCAGTATGCAATAGATTGCAGATATAAAAGTTAAAAGTGAGTCCATGTATCCAGCTTGTACAGAAAGGGCAGAGAATTAGAAGGGGTGTTAGAGGATGTCCTCGGCATGCATTTCCAAACCACACACATCAGAATGGCTGAAATAAATAAGGAAGGGAACAGCTGAGCTCCCACTGCTGATGAGAATGTTAAATAACACATCCACTCTGTAAAACATTTTGTCAAGTTAATTTAAACATTTTACTATGACCCCTGATATAATAGTCATATTCATGGGCATTAAAGAGAAACAAAGCATGTCTACACAAATATCTGTGCACATGTACACAGTTGGTTTATTCTTGGAAATTCACTGTAAATCACCTGGATAGCCACTAACAATAATGCATGAATAAGCTGTGGCTCACACAAACAGTGGAGAAAGTAAATTACCAATACATGTGAAAACAGACATTACAAACAAGCTGAACACGGGAACACATACAGAGAAAGGGAGGTGAGGGGGGGGACGACACATAAGCTGTAGTCTCAAAGCTTTTCAATGATTGCCTGGGGTTGAGTGGAGTTCATTGACTGTACCTTGAGTGTGGAAGCAGGACACAACTTCATCCAGAAACTCATATATGTGGCTAACTGGATATGCTTTGTGTATGTATATGTTACGTCTCAATAAAGTCAAGGGGACATGCCTTCAGAACACAGTTCACCCTTGCTGGCTTCACTCTTAACCTCCAGAGGAAAATCACTCACTCATTACCTGGCTCACAAGTCGTTGTTCTTTTATCTTGTTACCTTTTGGCCTATTCCCAATAGTCAGATTGTCCTGTTAAAACCCCCTGTTACTGGAGCTGGAGAGTTGGGTTCAGTCTGCAACACTACGGCCTCTAAAGGTACTGAACTCATGTGACATAATACAAACATACACATAAATAAAACTAAAAATAAACCTAAACAAAAGGAAGCCATATTACATCATTTATTTGCTCAAAATATAGAAGGCTGTAGTATTTGTATGCACAACATTCATATGCTTTTCTTTTGTTGAGCCTGGGTCTCTGGTCTCTGACCTCAAACTCACTGTGTAGGTTAAGATGCCTCAGACTTCTGGGTGCTGGCACTGTAGACATGTTCCATGCCACCATACCCAGAACATGGAGTGCTGAGGATAGAACCCCTGCCTGACTCCGTGAGTGCTAGACAAGCACTCTAGTGGCTGAACTACACCTCAACCCCTCCCTGTGTATGTTCAGTACACATGCAAAGTCCTTTAAATATTTTTAAACCTCAGTTGGTTGAATCCATGATGCATAAACCCTAATACAAATCAGCTGTTTATCATTTAATTTCTAAATATTGTGACCTTTAAAAAATACTTTAAATTTCTAATTTTACTCAAGAAACTTACTTTGTATAATTTCCATCTATTCAAATTTATTGAGACATATTTTATGGTCTGCCGTATGGTCTTTCATGGTGAGTGTTTTATGGGCCTTTGAAAACTCTGCTGCTATGTGGGTGTCCTATGAATGACAATCCTGTAAAGATGGGTTGACTGTGCCATCTTCTGTGTTCTTAATGACTTGGGCAAGGCCTACTTACTTGTAAGAGGTTATTAAGTCTCTAATTAAAATGTAAATGTTCTAGTTCACTTTACTTTTAGCACTTATTGCAATGATGTATTCTGAAACTCTAATTTTGATACACAGTTGTAAAATCTTTCTTATGAATTACCCCTTTTGTTATTATGGAGATATTCTTTTACTCTGGTATTTGTCTAAAAGTTTATTTTAGTCTATCATTCATCTACTAATTCTATTTGTCATATGCTTGCTGTTTGTATAATCTCCCTTTTCACAAACCAGCAGTTCTCAGCTTATGGGGGTGTGTGTCAAATGACCCTTTCATGGGGTTGCCTAAGACCATCAAAAACATAGATATTTACATTACAAGTTATAACAGTAGTAAAATTGCAGTTATGAAGTAGCATCAGAAATAGTTTTATGGTTGGGGTCAGCACAACATGAAGAACTGTGTTAAAGGGTCACAGCTTTAGGAAGGCTTAGACACCAGATCTATTAGTGCCTTGTATACAAGCTGTCTTGATCCTAGACTCGAATTTTAGTATGTTTTAGATACCTGTTAGTATATAACAATCCAACTACTCCAAATCTTAGAGCCTTAAAACAACCATTAATCTCTCAGGATCTTTTTGTTGTTATTTGATTTTTGAGACAGGGTCGGTCTCTCCACATAGCTCTGGCTGTCTTGGAATTGTCCTTGAATTCAGAGATTTGCCTGCCTCTCCTTCCAAGTGCTGAGATTAGAGTTGGGAGTCATTGTGCCCAACATTATCTCTTAAGATTCTTTGGTCATAAATGTTGGCAGGATTTGGATGAGCATCGTGGCTTTCGCCATCTAGAACAAGAGATGGAAGGTCCAGTCAAGTGTTAAGGCTG